>JASEVX010000007.1:54143498-54201962 GCA_031761405.1 Serripes groenlandicus | reverse complement strand
TGTTCAATAATCTAACTTTCATTTATACACATATTCTATCTTCTTACCCAGATATTTTCAAAAATATCTGCAACAGATATGTGTATGTGGGTTAAAAGCACTAGATCGCTTATTAAGTTTTGTTGGTAGTGATTTATGTACCTGTTTAAAAAATGTGAAAAATAAAGAGTGAGAAATAAAATATCAACATGTTACTGAATACTGAGCAATCAACTTATTTTGATTAAAATTATATTTATAATATCTGTAAATTAAAACAATAACAAATGTTGAAAATGTAACATATATTTAAGGGAATGAGATGCTACTTGACAAGACAATGTGTTGTAAATGTGATTAGCAAGGACTTAAAATGCCTCCACTTGGTGCAGGCTGATCTAATCCTCTGTGTTTAACCCTTTCCCTCATACAACAATTCTGTAGCAGACGACTTTGAACATATTTTGTAAAAAAGTAGAAAATCTCTATAATTGAATGGATAACCCATGACTAAAAATGGAAAACATTTATTGTGGCAAAAGGAAAAATTGCACGTTTTGTGCAATTTCTTCCTTTGTCACTATGATTTCAAATAGCCGTCTGCTGCAGAGGCGTCAGAAAGCGTCTATATGAGGGAAAGGGTTAAATCTTTCCTTCATACAAATGCATTAAATTTCAGGTATAGACTCAGTTGAAAACCTGGTAAAAACTCGTTTGAGTTCGCCAAATTAATAATTTTTATCCACACTTGACACAAAGCTTGTGTAATCTGTTTCTACATTAAACAATGCTTCACACAAGTAAACAAGAATGATGCAGTTTTAAGAACTCATTTAACCCTTTCCCACATACGTCCGCTTTCTGATTTCTAGCAGATGACTTGAAAATGAGTAATTTCCCCTTTTGCCACAATTTTTTTCAACTTTTTTAGTAATTTTATTTTTCATATTTTTGCCTTGATGCTTACAAAGTCGTCTACTGCAGACTGGTTATTTGGGAAAAGTTAAAAACTTTCCTGTGTAAGCTTCTTCATCAAAGTGCAGCAGACAACTTTGAGCCAATACATGTTTATGGAAAATCTTCAATTGAATAGAGTTAAAAACATTCGAGCAAAATTAGAAACTGCTCATTATGCCATGATGATATCGAAAAAAAATCTGCGGCAGATGCACCAGGATAGGGGAGAGTAATTTCTTGAAATAATAATACAAATAAGCCACCTTGGGCCAAAAGGGGTCTCGTTCTGTACCCATATTGGAACCATATAAACTGCGATAGGAGTGAAACTAATTTGACTACTATTTTTATTTTTCTATTTCATCAGTAGCAATTATGTGGTTGTTCTAATTGTAGGTGGTCTTTGATGGCTTTGGATGAGACTGTGTTTGAGCAAATGCTCAGCTGAGTCTTCACTATTCACAATTGCATCAAGAAACCCAGGCAGCTATAACCCTTTCCCTCATACGACAATTCTGCAGCAGACGACTTTGGACATATTTTGTCAAAAAACAGAAAATCTCTATAATTGAATGGATAACCTATGACAAAAAGTGGAAAACATTGTGGCAAAAGGAGAAATTGCACGTTTCGTGCAATTTCTTCTTTTGTCACTATGTTTTCAAAAAGCCGTCTGCTGCAGAGGCGTCAGAAAGCGGCTATATAAGGGAAAGGGTTAATAGAAGTACAACTTCAAAATATTATGCAATTAATGACTAAATCTAGTTCCACAGTTCTGAAGCTTTTAAAACTTCTACTCTTTGAGTTTGGTCTAAACTAGCATTCTGGTTAACTATAGCACAGGTTTTGATAAAAGTGTTAGAATACATGTAACATACATAGAACATTTATGTTATACATCCAGGCCACATCTTGTGATTTGGGGTCTTATTTGCATCTGCATACAGTGAAGACTGCATACACACAATCTCACTGTCCCTGTAGATGTTAAAGAGATGTAAATGCATCTTCTGAGAAAAAGCTAGAAGTGTAGCACCACTAGGGGTATCCAATGTAACTTTAATTCTATCCCACATGCAACATATCTGCAGCTGATGACCTTTAGTTTATGTAGGCAAAAATGTCAAATATCTCTATAACCCTTTCCCTCATATAGACGCTTGCTGACGCCTCTGCAGCAGACAGCTTTTTGAAAACATAGTGTCAAAAGAAGAAATTGCTCAAAACGAGCAATTTCTCCTTTTGACACAATGTTTTCCACTTTTAGTCATAGGTTATCCATTCAATTATAGAGATTTTCTATTTTTTGACAAAATATGTTCAAAGTCATCTGCTGCAGAATTGTCGTATGAGGGAAAGGGTTAATAATAGTTTTATTAGTGAACAGAGTTGAGGAGATGTGGGGAAAAAAGAGATATTGCTCATTATGAACAATTTCCCCCTTTTTCACAATATTTTAAAAAGTCGTCTGCTGTAGATTCATTGGGAAAGGGTCACTAAAACCCCAAATCACCAGATTGACTTATTTGTAGTATTACAAACAAGATTATTTTGACAAATATGTGAACATGTTTTACTACATAAAACAACTACATTCCGTCATAAAATAGGATAATGTAAAAATGTTGAAATTAAGGAGATTCTTGTAAAACTCTCAGTCAAAATCACTGTTGACAGGTTTAATTATTCATTTGCCTCATATGGACAAATAGTCTTACATTGGGCAACAAGGTTAACCCTTTCCCAAATACAACAAACCTGCATCAGACAAACTTTACAACATCTTCGCAAAACAATAAAACATCTCTATAAATAAAGGTAAATACTAAACAAAGTTGAAAAACATTGTGGCAAAAGGAGAAATTGCTCGTTTTGAGTAATTTCTCCTTTTGTCACAATGTTTACAAAAGTTGTCTGCTTCAGAGGCATCAGAAAGCATCTATGTGAGGGAAAGGGTTAAAGGTAAAAAAGGACAGCAATCCACCAAACTTGGGGATACTACAGAAGATGGCCCAGAACAGCTAATAAATTACTAAATAAAGGGCCACCTTTCTTAAGCTCTAAACCAGTATGACAAGCTTTCAAACAGTTTACTGTTGACCTTCAATTAATTTATATTGAGACATTTTCCCATTTCTTTTTCTACATAGATATTTCGGTCATCTGCAGTAATTTTGCTTTTGATAATCCAAAAGAAAGATTTGATATGAATCGAAACGTTCATCACTGATATGAAAGAGAGGGAGAGCAATATGGTAATCTTACTAACAGATCACGGTGTTCAAATTCTCAAGTTGTCGACTGCAGATACAACAAAATGTGTCTGCATGTGGAAAAGGGTAAATTAACACTTAGAAGATTCCAATCCAATTAACTCATTGTCTGAAAGAAGTTTTCAATGTAGCTTTAAACAAGAGCACCGCGTACGGCACAGACGCTCGACTGATAGAAAACAGAAAAAAAGCTGAGCTGAACAAAAAACCTTAACCGGTCGACGACGAAGCCAGGGTCATGACAATAGCTCTCGTTTTTTCAAAAGTCGAGCTAAAAACTGCTGACAGTACAATCGGTAAATTTGGAAACTAAAATAATTGAATTTTAAGTATTATTGGAAAAGGAGAAATGACTCTATACATACAATTTCCCCATTTACTCAATACTTCTAAAAAAAGGTCTATCATGGAAAGAATTGAGAGTAGTTATGTATATAAATGTGAATTATGTCTATTCCCAGCACATTTTGATGCAAATGAAAACATTATGACAGAAGGATAAATTGCTTATAAACGGCTATTTTTCCTACCAAGCTGTTGTATCTAATAACTTAACAGACGATGATTTAATTAAAAGATTGTATAAGCAATTTATAAATTATTTATTAAATGACTTAAAATGAAGCTATTAGTTTTCAAAATAAAAAATCTATCTTTCAATTCTTTTTTTTTACAAGAACCATTTTTAATGCACTCAAAAGTTGTACAAATCTATTTTTAAATTCCATCTGCATGTGTTAAACAGTAATCGATGAAAATGAAGACATTTAAGTGATTCGAAAATTGGCGTCAAAGCATCCTAGGTTGAATTCCCTCTCTCAGAGGTAAATGCCATTTTCTAAGACTAGTATTAGTTTGCAAGCCAAAAGAACATTAACATTTGCAGTAAAATAAATAAAATACTGATGCAATAACAAAACAACCATGTTAGACCAAGTTTTCTTGGTCAATGATATGTATACATATTAGAGGCAGATCTGGTGATAAAGGAGCCTTTTGTATCGGAGTACAGTGAAGACTGCTCATACACAGTCACAGTTTTATTACAGCTTTCTCTGTCTCATGGTGGTGTTTTCTAGCCCCAGATGTACTTTCTTACAAAAAGCCATAAGTGTAATCCTACTCACCTCCATATACCTTTTACCCTTTCCCACATACAATAAATCTAAAGCAGATGACTTTGAAAACATGAAGTCAAAAAGAGAAAATTCTCCTTTTGCCATAATGTTTTTAAAAGTGGTCGGATGCAGAGGCATCAGTATATGGGACAGGTTAAGGAAAAGAAACAGAGATGTCATAAGACCCCTTATTGCCAGCAACACTCATTCGTTTGTTATGGGTTTAATGCCACTTTCAACAGCTAGGTCATATCAGGCGGACAGGAAATTCGAATGATGATATTGGTCCCACCCCTAACATTTACAATGAGATTAAAATGTATAAGGTATGAAACCAATACTTTATCTATGCTTGCCCCCAAAACACTAAGGCATGTTTTCTTGAACCATATGTATAGACAAATCAATTAACATACAAAGTGATTCCAAAATTAACCCTTCCCGCATATAGATGCTTTCTAAAGCCTCTGCAGCAGACTACTTCTTGAAAACATTGTGGCAAAAGAAGAAATTGAAAGGGTTAACATAACAGACATATTTTATAGTCTTAAAATTCTAGTATGATATCTGTAAACCCTTGTCTGTGCGTAATCAAAAGAATTGTCTCATTGAAACTCTTCTTTTGAGTAGCCACAACAACTTTTTTCAGTAATAATGGTAACACCTTTCATTTACAGAGATTTTTTTGTAGATCTTTTAGGTCGTCTGCTGCATATTTGTTGTATGTAAGAAAGGGTTCAATAAGTAAATAGTTAGAAAACAGTATGTTCCCCTCTCCTAGAACTACTTCTTTGACTCTATTTTTCGTTGAAGGTTGAAGAAAAATGTGAACAGCTGACATGCCAATTGCTGGTTCATGTCATCCCAATGATCTTTCTCTGTATCATTTTTGACACTTTCGCGCGTCGACATTGCCCAGCTCTTCGTGTCCTCCAGGACGTCCGTCGACACCCATGAATGGGTGAGATGCGATATAAGCTTTTCATAAACATTGTAGTACGTCTGAGTGCTAATTGGCTTCAGCTTAGAAATTACTTTAATAAGGTATTCAATAGTGTATTTTGCACCCTGGAAAAAAAAAAATTACTTTAATAAGGTATTCAAAGTGTATTTTGCACCCTGGAATTTTTTTTTTTACTTTAATAAGGTATTCAATAGTGTACTTTGCACCCTGGAAAAAATAAATTGGATAATGATAAAAGTTTCAAGCTTGTGTTAGTCTTACAAATTGAAAATATCTAATAAAAATCTTAGAATGCTAGGAATACGTGGCATTGGATCAGATTAACCCTTTCCCTCATATGACAATTCTGCAGCAGACGACTTTGAACGTATTTTGTCAAAACATAGTTGAATGGATAACCTATGACAAAAAGTGGAAAACATTGTGGCAAAAGGAGAAATTGCACGTTTTGTGCAATTTCTTCTTTTGTCACTATGTTTTCAAAAAGCCGTCTGCTGCAGAGGCGTCAGAAAGCGTCTATATGAGGTAAAGGGTTAAAATTAAACGAATTTCAAAAAGAGTAGAACATGTCAGCTCTATTCAATATTAATAATATCTTCCATTTTTTATAAATTTCATTAAAATTGCACTCCCAAGTCGAAACATCATTTGAAAAACCTTTCCTACATTCAACAAATCTGCAGCAGATGACTTTGAAAACAATTAGGCAAAATATGGAACATCTTCGTAAATAAAGAGTATTTCCAGTTTGGCAAATAAAAATATTGCTCATTTTGCGCAATTTAGGCTTTTGCCAATTGTTTTTCAAAAATTGTCTGTTGCAGATTTGTCAAAATCCATCCGTATGTGGCAAGGGTTTAACTTAGAATACTAATCGTATTATCTTCATGTTACTAAACCAGATTGGTACATTTTTACCCTCTTATAATCAATTGAGCCTACACACAAGAATAATACAATTCCAACAAATATGCTGCGGTTGAGTGGTTAGCGTCGGGGATTTCGAAACCGGGTGTCCCAGGTTCGATCCCCAGTCGCGGCACTACGGTCATGTAGTGCCCTTGGGCAAGGCACATTTTCTAGCCTAGTACTGGTTTGTTTACCCAGGGATCATGAATAATTAAAATTAATTGCGCGCTAAATGACCTTAGCTGTCAATATACATTCCAACAATTATGACAAGTGTAGGTCTTAAACAGCCAGTTATTGTTTGAATCTAGTTTTAAATAGCTACCCTCAACAGTGCAGTAATGCTTTGAAATGACAATATTTAGAAATGGTAGAGTCATTCTTGACAGTCAATATAGCTAATATAAATGCACCACAAATAAAACTCTATATGAGTCTGTCAATGGCAAAAGGTACAAGATGACACTTCTGAACAGTGTAGGTTCATTGAATGATCACCCTGTTCATCTGATCAGTCTTACTAGAATCTACACAAGTTAACAGATTCCTCTAACAAGCTTTTGTTAGTAATATGTGAACAGTGTAGATCATTATCCGACTGTGCAGATGCATAGGCTGTTCTGGGTCTACACTGGCAGTGTGTTTTTTAAAACCCCTTGTCCGCTGAATTTGTTTCCATGCATAACAAAATTTGCTTCAAAGTAGGCTCAAACTTTTTTTCAATTTTGCCTCTTTTTTTTTTCAATTTGGCAAATGTGTTGGCGAAATAATTTTTTACCCAGGGGAGGCCCTCTGACTGCTATCTAAAGAGAGCTAGTATATGTTCCAAAGAAGTGAATGATATAACATAATTGATAGAACTGATACCTTTTCAATTTTTTGTAGTCCAACCATAGGGTCTTCTTTACATTGAAGCAAGACATGTAGATCCTGCATTCGGAGTATTGGTTCCTACATGGTGAAACAAAAATGTGTAACATTAATTCATTTCTTCCCCTTTCCCTCATATAGACACTTTCTGACGCCTCTGCAGCAGACAGCTTTTTGAAAATATAGTGACAAAAGAAGAAATTGCTCAAAACAAGCAATTTCTCCTTTTGCCACAATGTTTTCCACTTTTAGTTGTAGGTTATCCATTCAATTATAGAGATTTTCTACTTTTTGACAAAATATGTTCAAAGTTGTCTGCTGCAGAATTGTCGTATGAGGGAAAAGGGGCCAAGGTGGCCTTTAAATCTATCAATCATCTGAATGGTATTGTAGCAAATGCATTTGATCAAGAATGGGGAAAAAATTAAAAGAGTAGACATTAAAAATTTGAAATAAGACAACCTTACCAAGAGAGCCATTGAAGCCATTTTACCCTTTTCTAATATACAACAAATCTGCAGCAGATGACTTTGAAAACGAGAACAAGCTCTATAAATAAAAGTATAATATATATATATATAAAGTTGAAAATATTGTGGAAATAGGGGAAATTGCTCATTATGAGCATTTTCTTTTTTTGCCACAATGTTTTCAAAAGTGGTCTGCTACAGAGTAGTCAAAACAAGCAATTTCTCCATCTGCCACAATATTTTCAACTCTTTTCATATTTTAAACTTTTATTTATAGAGATTTTCCATATTTTCACCCAGATAATTTCAAAGTTGTCTGCTGCAGATTTGTATTGTATGTGGGAAAGGGTTAAGAGTGTCCACAATGTTTTTTTAATTTTTACCTAGTTTTTGACCCGACAAAAATTGTTGGACATACCTTGAGTTGGTCCAGCCAATCCCAGAGTAACATTCCGAGGACATGCGGATCTCCCTCTGTTGATACTGACATCCATGCCGATTCTGTCTCATTCAGTTTATTCTGTGCAAGAGAAAAACAAGATGCCTTATATGATCTTAATATTTTACTTTTCAAACTTTCTCAAACCAAAGAAACATAATGTCAATGATAACCATGGATTATTAACCAGAGTAAATGATCCTTCACAGCCTCTGGCAGCCATGAGTTTTGTCTAATCCTTTATATTTAGCTATTTTGGTATAAGTCATTCATGTGTATTTATTTCTTAATTGATTGATTGGAGTTTAATGCCGTTTTCAACAAGTTTTCAGTCATATCACGGCGGTCAGTTCACCTACTCATATTTTTTCTGGTTTTCTCACACCAGGACTCCACACAACATACTTTCCAAGCAACTGGTTGCTTTTCCACAAAGACTGTTAGCCCTTTGGTGAAAGACGAATGATGCTTGTCACAGTGACGCTTTTGTCAAACATTGGAAAGAATGTTGACTGAGCTGGGATTTGAACTCGCAACCCCTGGATTGACAGCCCGCGTCGCTACAGACTGAGCTTTATTTCTTAAAGGAGCTGCTAGTTTCACTGCAGAAGATTTTCAAAGCTTGTACTACACTATATAGAGTTAAACTGTCTTAGTACAATTGTAAATATCATATATCTTTTCTGAAAATAGAAAACTGATTTTGATATTTACATGGATGATCCTTAGTTGAAGCTGTACCAATATAGCTAAAACTAAAGTGATTGACTATTATACCTTTCCCACTTATAGATGCATTTTGACGCATTTGCTCTCTAAACTTTGATCACAATATTTTCAAATCAATCTAAAAATTACACTACCTTTCATAGAGACTTTCCCTATTTTTGCCCAGATGTATTCAAAGTCAACTTCTGTAGAATTGTTGTATAGAAAAGAGGGTAAAATATTGCAGTCATTATGAACAACGTCTCCTTTTCAAAACTATACTTTCAAAAGTTATAAACCACTTACTTCATATTCCTCTGCTCTTTCGCGTACATAACTGTCACTCTCCTCCTCGGATAAAGCATAGCTTACACGCTGGACGCAATCCTCCGACATTTCACCTGTCACCGACTCATCTATACTCCATTGCACCTTCTCGCTTGTGACATCATCCATGACATCACTAGTTAATCTACTTTTAGCACTGACTTGCCGACTGGTTCCTGGTTTTTCCTTTCTAATATGACTCGGATCACTGATTTGTCGCAAGGTACCGGTTGAAGCACTAGATTTAAGATCCACTGTACTGGTTCCATATAC
This sequence comes from Serripes groenlandicus, assembly GCA_031761405.1. Lineage (NCBI taxonomy): Eukaryota > Metazoa > Mollusca > Bivalvia > Cardiida > Cardiidae > Serripes > Serripes groenlandicus. The sequence goes on along the minus strand of JASEVX010000007.1, from coordinate 54,192,675 downwards.
AATACAATCATCATCATCATCTAACTCATTGCCTGCAGTGAGTGTATGACTTAATCCACTATTTGAACTAGCTATAGAGGCCTGATCTTGTTCCTTATTTAAAACACCTTTAAATTCATCATCATCTAAATCTTCCATACTTATACTCTTATATCGATTCCGAAAGGCTAATAGTGACTTTTTAAACCTTTTCTTTTTTCCAACATTGTCTAAAGACTCTTTCGAATTGCTCTGCTTTATATTTGAAACTTGAAGATTGGTTAGAGATTCTTGACGCTGCCTTAATGACAGGTTTGAAAATGTCTCTTCAAGTTTTGTTTCATGGTTTTCGTAATGTTTTTGTAGAGTGCTTCCTTTTTTGGCAAGTTCCAATAATCTTTCACAAACAACATAAATTATCTGAAGAACACAAACAAATTAACCTGATAAGTGTATACAAAGATCAACAGTTTTGAGGGCTTGGCGTGAAACGGTTGTAACTAAAAACCTAATTTGAAATCCCTGGTTTAGGGGCGATTTTGACCCCTTTGTAAACAATGCAAATTTGGGTGCCATTGCTCAGAACGAGCAATGGCACCTAAATTTCCATTGTTTACCAAGAAAAATGATTTAACGCTTATAAAGACTTTATGGCGAGGTGATTAACCTTGGTAAAAAAATATCAATTTTAGTTACAACCGTTTCACACCAAGCCCTCAAACTGTTTGAATCAAACATGTCACATGCCCTGATTCTAGACTATTCCTGTGCAGAAATGTTTGGGAATCTAAAGTAAACAACTATCTTTGAAATAATAATTTATTTGTCTTTAATTTAAGCCTTTCCCTGATACGACAATTCTGAAGCAGACGACTTTGAACATATTTTGTCAAAAGATAGAAAATCTCCATAATTGAATGGATAACCTATGAATAAAAGTGGAAAACATTGTGGCAAAAGGAGAAATTGCACGTTTTGTGCAATTTCTTCTTTTGTCACTATGTTTTCAAAAAGCCGTCTGCTGCAGAGGCGTCAGAAAGCGTCTATATGAGAGAAAGGGTTAAAAATTAAAAAAAATCTAAAATTTGTATGTAACCCCTTCCAAGATGCAGACACATTTTGATGAATCTGCTGCAGAAGACTGATCCAAATGCAGGATTAATATACCCTTTATTAGAAAAGCAGAATATTAAAGGGATATAACTTCCTAAATATATGACTTACACAATGTGAAAACCAAGCTTAGCATAATGATGACAATTGTAAATAAAGATCATACCATAAAGCAATGAAATTTGATCCATATAATTGTACAGCATGTAGTTAAACTGCTTTGCATGAAACCATTAAAAAATCACAACATTTATCAGAAATTAATTGAAAAGTAAAAAGGAAAACATGGCAGAGCCAGATTAAACTGTGCAAGATGCCCAGGTTGATTTAGAACTACATTGGCCGCAAAGGACGAGTGATTGGTTTACATAGTGAACAGCTCACATTAACACTGATGGCATAAGCGTCTCCCACTAACATTCAAGGCAAAACATTGATGTTTATTGAGTATTTACACAAATGGCCAAACAAACAAACCCATCATCATGTGTCTATGGAGTTAAAGAATAGGATGAATGAATGGCCGAGACCGGGGTTAGATGCTATGACCTCTGCATTGATAGCCCTTGTCACTACTGACTGAGTCTTGGGCCAGAATTTCACTAATTTATCACATAAAAGAATGTAAGAATCCGAGCTCAAGATTAGAATAATTTATCATGTTCTGAAAACTTTATCTGACCCTCTAACCCCATGTTGTTGGTAATCAAAAGAATCATCACAATTAGAAAATTAAATTGAGTGACCAGAACATAGGGTATTAACGCTTTCCCTCATACGACAATTCTGCAGCAGACGACTTTGAACATATTTTGTCAAAAAATAAAATATCTTTATAATTAAATGGAGATAACCTATGACTAAATGTGGAAAACATTGTGTCAAAAGGAGAAATTGCTCGTTTTGAGCAATTTCTTCTTTTGTCACTATGTTTTCAAAAAGGTGTTTGCTGCAGAGGCGTCAGAAAGCGTTTATATGAGGGAAAGGGTTAAGAGAGATACTGCAGAAAATTATTTTAATTTCTCAATTTTCCCTTGTACGGTGGTGACATGGAATAGCCTTCCGTTCCTCATTGTGATGCAACCTGATCTTGTCAGTTTCAAGCAGACCCTGCACTCCTACCCCAGTCCCTCAATATCTGAAACAGTGTTTTTCTATTAACTCTTATTTGATGACGTGCTTTCGTCTTTTAAACTACTCTCACTTTTGATATCGTTTAACTTTTCATTTTTTTGCACTGACACGCAGCTGCCAGTAATACCCGAAAGGGGAGTTAGGCAGGATCAATAGATATCATAGATAGAAAAGAGCTGTTAACCCCTCCTTATCTAGATCTCTGCAGAATAACATACCTTTGGAATATATTTTAGTCTCCTTGATTCATAGCCATGGAGAACATGTCGCTGTCTGTTTAAAAACTGTTGTAATGAGATCTCATAACTTCCCTTTTCTCTGAAAAAGATTGAGACAATATTCAATATAAGTTTTCACATGTTCACTATTTATTATTAACCTTTTCCCACATACAGCAAATCTGAAGCAGACGGCTAGTCAAAAACATGGAAAAATCTTTATAAATGATGGTAAAATTACTGAAAATATTTGAAAACATTGTGACAAAATGTTTTTGATAGTGCAGATGCATCAGCAAGCATCTGTATGTGGGATACGGTTTAGTGCAAACATTCAACACTACGTTATTTTCATCTTTTGATATCAGCTTGTTATAAATTCCATAAGCAGTTTTATAAGTTCCATGGACAAAATCAACACATCTTTACCCTTTCCCTCATATAGACGCTTTCTGAGACTCTGCAGCAGATGGCTTTTTAAAAACATGGTGACACATTTGCTCGAAAAAGCAATTTCTCCTCTTGTCACCATGTTTTCAACTCTCTTAAACTATTGTACCTTCATTTAAAGCGAGTTTCCATTTTTTTTAGGGAAGGTTTTCAATGTTGTCTGCTGCAGATCTGTATTATGTGGAAAAGGGTTAAAGGCACAGGATGATAAATTATTCACAAGCAGTTATTATATATTTGAAAAGTCAAAGTGCCGATTTAACTCCGCCTTCTTCAGACACTGGTTGTTTATTAGAAAATATATATCTTCTATCGATCTGTAGGTTAAGCGGTGACTATGAATATTAAACACTTCACTTCTGTGACATTTCAAATATGCTGTGCGTGCTAAAGGGAATTTTACCTGAAACATAGCATACCCATTGTCTTTTAGCAGCATACTTTCCCGTAATTTTCTAGTAGTGTTACTTACCCCTGTTTAACCCTTTCCCTCATACGGCAATTCTGCAGCAGACGACTTTTTTCAACAAATAGAAAATCTCTATAATTGAATGGATAACCTATGACAAAAAGTGGAAAACATTGTGGCAAAAGGAGAAATTGCACATTTTGTGCAATTTCTTCTTTTGTCACTATGTTTTCAAAAAGCCGTCTGCTGCAGAGGCGTCAGAAAGCGTCTATATGAGGGAAAGGATTAACATGTTATTCATTCCATACCAAATTCATACTTAAGTTGGTTTAGATTCCCAGGGTTTTCTATAAAAAAACACCTGCAATTTCATAAACTTGCAAAACGGATGACGGAAGGAAATGTTCTTGAATTTCATACCATAATTTAGAGATTCGTCAAACAAAACAAATAAACAGAATCGAAAGGTTGTCATTAACAGACTGCGAACATGTTATATCCAGAAAAGATGTTTTTGTGAGAATAGAAACAATGCTTACTTTTCCTAAATTATTACTAAATTATTACAAAGGTTAAGTGACTTGATATCATAGAACAAAGCTGTTCATTAAATACACTTTGTAGTTATCCACAACAAAGGCTGATTGGTAAAAAACAGTAAGATAAATTATATAGCAATTTAACATCTTACTTGATTTTTACTGATAACCCAAATTCTGATGTGATTGACCTCTATCAACCATGTACACACGTTTTGACACTTCTGCAACAGACAGCATTTGAAAACATTGCCACATTGTTTTCAACTATATTCACTTTTCTTACTAACTTTCATTTTGATAGACTTTCCGTAATTTCATCTCGATATTTTCAACTTCATCTGCATCAGATATGCTGTAAGTGGGATAGGGTTAAAGGACAACCTAAGAGGTTTAAAGAAAAATATATTAAGACAGCTAGAAGAGAACACACTATTGAAAAGGTAGGAATTGTTCACTATAAGGAAATCTAGCTTTTTCAGTAATGGTTCAAAAAGTTATCGACTGCAGATGTTAACCTTAATTCTGGTATATCAGGGGAAGAGGAGTAAAGCTAAAATCTAGGCTAAAGCAACATTTTAGGCATTACTATGTTAACAGTTTCCCACATGCAAACACATTGTGAAGTATCTGCATCAGACTACTTTTAAAAACATTATGGCAAAAGAAGAAATTGCTCATCTTTTTTCAGTATTTATATATGAAATTTCATTCATCATGATTTTCCTTATGTTTCTGTTGATGCTTTTAAAAACGTCTGCTGCAGATTTGTTATATGTGGGAATGGGTTAACCCTTACCCACATACAGACACTTCTGCAGTAGATAACTTTTGAAAACATTGAGGCAAAAAGGAGAAATTGTTCAAAAGTCACTGACACACAGACAGATATGGTGATTCCAGTATACTCCCAACAAACTTTGTTTGTTGATTTATAATATAACTGTGACCAAAGCAGTGTTTTCTTCATATCCCATGCCAAATTATACTTGTTGGGGCTATGAAAATGTTGAAAAATATTTAAGAATAGAACTGATCTTCTCATTAGAGCTTGCATTTTAACTGTTTCTCACATGCAGACGCATTTTGACACATCTGACTTTTAAAATTTTAAACTCTTTGCAATAATTATAATTTTACTTATACAGATGTTATCAAAGTTGCCTGCTGAAGATATTTTGTAAGAGGAGAGGGTGAAAAGAGACAAACAATTACTACATACATAGGCTGTTACTCTAAATTTGCTAAGAATTCTCGCTTATCAGTTACTTTGGTTGTGTTTTAATTAAACCTTTCCTTTAAACACACACATTTTGACATCTTTTCGGCAGATGACTTTTGAAAATATTGTGGCAAAAGGAGAAATTGTTAATAATGAGCAGTTGTTCATCTTGCCACAATGTTTTTATTCAATTAATGAAATAACATTTACAGAGATTTTCATATTTTTGCCAAGATGTTTTCAAAAATGTCTGCTACAATTTGTTGTATGTGGGAAAAGGTCAAAATTCTGAAAACTTATGTTTAAAGTGTAGGTCAAGGTCATAACTCTTAAATGAAATCACTCTTGTGTACAGGAAAGACCCCCAAACAAATCAAATCATACTTTCAAAGGTAAATAACCACATGCAATTTCACTGATCTGTGATAAATACTAGCAGAATATTAGATATGGACTACCAATTTGGGAGGAGAAGAATACGCCACCTATAAAGTTTCATCCCAATTGGCCCTGTGATTAAAGGGTCGAAGTCTTTTGGAGCCAAAAGTTAAAATACCGATGCATGCATGGAAGTACCACGGATAATTAACCATGACAAAAGCTCAAATGGCTTTCAGCCAGTGGAGCCTTACAAATTCAAAATTCAACGGCAGATACCTCTTAAATGCTTCAAATATAATGTCTTGCACATTAATAATTCAAGATTATTCTGAAAACAAATTTTCATTAAAATACCTTTAAACTGTTTAAAGAGAGTAAAAAAAGAAGACAGTTGATGGATAAATTATCCCTATGTGCATATCTCTATGTGCATATATATCTATGTGCATATCTCTATGTGCATATCTCTATGTGCAATCCTACTATTAAAGGAAAGCATCATAACAATGAAAGAGTAGCTCACTTCATAACGTTCATATGTCTTACTGATGTACCAAGAATCCAACAGAAGAACCAACACAATGATCCTTATATACCACTGACAAACTGTGTTTGCCAAATTAAAACATATTCAGGATTGCAAAATTTACAAAATATAAGACCTTGGTTCCAGGGTCACATAGGGATATGTGTGGTACATGTTTAAGCTTGTATATATATATATTTATATAAGATCTACATATTAGTTAGGAATAGTTATGACAATTAATTAACAGGATTTTTTTCTCTACAATATCTACTAAAGTTACCTGGGTGTTCCTGTCTTGGAAAATCTACTGTAAAAAGAAGCGACTACATTTTCAGCCCAGCATGCACCTTATAGTTCATAAGTGACAGTATGTATGCAAGGTAATAAAGATCAGAGACTGAGAGAAGGAGATTAAATTTGGCTTTCCCCAAATATATCTCCATTATAACTGAATCTAACCCTATGCTGTTGGTTCTCAAAAGCATCATATCATAACATTTGTCTGAAGATCACTGCATTAATCTTATCTCTTTCCAACATACAGACACTTTCTGATATGACAAAAGGAGAAATTGCCCGAAATAAGCATTTTTTTTTTTCAATTATCTTACTTTCATTTTTCAAGATTTTTCATATTTATCCCTATATGTTTTCAAGGTCACCTGCTCAGATATGTTTTGTATGGGAAAGATATAACCCTTTCCCTCATATAGACGCTTTCTGACGCCTCTGCAGCGGCCTGCTTTATGAAAACTTAGTGACAAAAGAAGAAATTGCTCAAAACGAGCAATTTCTCCTTTTGCCGCAATGTTTTCCACTTTAAGTCATAGGTTATCCATTGAATTATAGAGATTTTCTATTTTTTGACAAAATATGTTCAATGTCGTCTGCTGCAGAATTGTCGTATGAGGGAATGGGTTAATCTTATACCTTTCCCACAAACAGACACACTTTGATGCATCTCCAGAAGCCAAATTTCTACTTTGAAATAAAAAATTTAACTCCTATCAATAATTATGTTTTCATTTATACCGGTTTTCAATGCTGTTGTTTCTAAGGCAAGCACTGCAGTTTGTCATGAATAGCAATTTGTCCTCTTTCCATAATGTTTTCAACCCTATTCATTAATTTATAATTTCATCTACATGTATATCATTTTTCCACCTTGTCCCTTCAAGGTCATCTGCTGCAGATTTGTCGTATGTGAGAAAAGGTTAAACACAAAATAGTCATGCAACAGTCACATAACATATAAGACAATGGAGCATTCTATGATTTCATGCAACGTTTTCATGCATTTATCTTCCAACTTTTAACAATAATAGGATTTTTTTTTAAAGTTAAGCAAAGTGTTAAAATAGAAAACAACAACACAAGAAATTGTTTTTATTTAGCTACATGAATGCTTCAGCAAACAAACCTTACATTATTTATAATGAATGTAGATCAACGTCTAACCATGCAACCATGTAATCTTATCAAGGGTCACAATGTTTTTAAGATTCTTTTTAAAACTTTATGTGAATTACCGTTGGAGTGCAGACGCTGATCAAACTGCATGACCAGTCAAAAATTATCTAAGGTTGTTTTTTATTAAAGTGGGGCTCAATTGATCTTTGCAATAGATATTCATTCACCTTTGCCCACAAATAGGCTCCTTTTTGACACACCAACTGCAGCAGATAACATTTGAAAACGGTGTGGCATTATGAGGAATTTCTCCTTTTGCCACACTGTTTTCAACTCTACTCAGTAATAAAACTTTCATTTATAGACATTTATCTTATTGCTGTCCAGATGTCTTCAAAGTCATCTGATGCAATTTCATTGTATGTGGGATATGGGTTAACCTTTTACCACTTACATCAAATTTACAGCAGACGACTTTTGAAAACATCTGAGGTAAAAATATGGAAAACCACTATAAAGTGAAATTAAATTATCAAATAGAGTTGAAAACATTGTGGCAAAATTAGAAATTGTTCATTTCAAGCAATTTCTCCTTTTATCACAATGTCTGAAAAAGTTGTCTACAAGTGAGAATGGGTATATGCTCCTGTACTGCTGAATTCCTGTAACTAGTTTAATTGTCATTGATGCGCACTGTTTGTAAATGGGATTTAAAGTTGTGTACACTATGGCATACATAAAGTTATTGATTGTTGTTTAAAGTCACAAACAGCAGGAAAAGGGCTAAATTCCTTACTCTGTGTAGATGCAAAGAAAATGTAACATGTGCTTACCTGAAAGCATAAACTATCCTAAATGGTTGTAAATATTTTTCAAATTCATCTATAACCTGCATCTGCTGCCTGGTTTGAATAGAACTTGGTCTGAAATAATAATAATTACATAGTAAGAACGAAACATCAGGCAAAGACACCCGGCCATGTTTGGCCTATCAGTCACTTTAACACATCTACATAATGAATTGAAATGTGAGATAAATATTAAATATTTCTCTAGGTTCACGCTTTACACCCATCTACATACATATATACCATATACACATATATACGCACATACATATATACATATCCACACACATACATACATATATACATACATGCATACACACATACATACACATACACATATAGTAACAACTTATTTCTTGTTATATATTTATAAATTGTGGTTGTGTTTAAGAAAAAGGATTCTTGCTACGACGACATATTGAGATCATGTAAAATAGGCATGCAAATAAAAATATGGCTACAATTTTTAAAAGTTTCATATCAGAAATTACAACTTTAACTGTTCGCTCTTCTTAACCCTTTCCTATATGTAAATGCATTTTAATGTATCTACAGCATACAACTTTTTAAAACTTATGATCAGGGAAAAAGAAGAAACTGGTCATATTGAGCAATTTCTTCATGTTCAAAGTTGTATACTCCAGATTTGTTTGTATGTGAGTAGGGTTAATGACGGTAGACATTTAAGATTTGGGGACTGTATGTATTATAACCATTTCACCTATTGATGCAAACCTGTATGATCATGGAGCAGATGACCTTTAAAAACATAGAGGCAAAACGAGAATTTGATCAAGATAAGCAATTTCTCCTATTGTTACATATTTTCAGCTTAATAATTACAATTTCAATTTTCAATTTTCTAGCCTATATGTTTGCAATTTCGTGTGCTGCAGATTTGTTGTAGGAGGAATAGGTTAAACACAATACATTAAAGGCTTCACAAACAAATAATAATATTAAATTGAAAGAAACAACATGCATTAATAGGGCTGATCAGAAGCTGCAGAAGGCTCCATGAAACGTCTGCCAAAATTGTACAATTTAATCAGAATGAAGGGCTGTTTTTTTTTATAGCACCCAATGACAAGAATTGTTTTGTGTTTTATGTAGCTTTTGACAATTTTTCAATTATATCACAGTGTTTCCTGGGTAAGTTATCAGTACAAACCAGCCAGTCCAGTCTGTATTGCTAACTCCTCAAACTCTGAGCGCCAAGGAGGGACACCATTACTACCATTTTTAAAGTATTTGGTATGACCGGACCGAGGATCAAACCCGAGGTGAGTGCTCTACCACTACACCACCAAAGCAGTCCAAATGCCAAGAAAAAAGGAATATAAAATCATTGTTAATACATAGGATATTTTTACCTTTTTTCCCTAACATAATGTATTGCCTCACTCCCGGAGATTCTATTTGTAAAAACTAGGTAACAAGCTATTATAACACCTGTACGTCCTGCAAAACATAAAAATTAATACTTTTTTTAAAATCTTTTCCATCAACTAAACAACAACTTTAGACATTTTTGCTGTTTACATCTTTTGGAAATGGCAGGGAAAGCTAAGAGAGATTAATTGCTGCCTTTTCTTCAATGTATTTCAACTCTGTATCAAAACAGAAGTCTTTTGCCTCAAATATTCTTAACCCCTTTCCACATACAATAAATCTGCAATAGACAACTTTGAAAACATCTGAGCAAACATATGGTAATTCTTTATAAAGGAAAGTGTAGTTACTGAAAAGTGTTGTAAGCAAAAAGGCAAAAGTCGCCCCCTGCAGATGCGCAATTTTTCCTTTGGCCACAATGATTGCAACTTTATTTTACAATTAAGCTATCTTTTATTGAGACTTTTCAGTTTTTTTCTTTCAAAGTTGTCTGCTGCAGATTTGTCGTATGTGAGAAAGGGTTAAGTATAAGAAGCATTTATCTATCCAATTTTTTATTTATTTTCAAAACTAGTGACTTCATGACAATAAGGCCATGATAACCCTTTGTCCCTCACCCAATTGAAAAGAACTTAACCCTTTCCCACATATAACAAATCTGCAGCAGATGATTATGAAAACATATAAAGACAAAATATGGGTAATTTTCTTAAACAAAAGTATGATTATTCTTTAGAGTTGATAACATTTGTGGTAAAAGAGAAATTGCTCTTCATGAGCAATTTCTCATTTTGCCACAATGTTTTCAAAACTCATCTGCTGCAGATGACCAAAGTGAGTCTGCAGGTGGAAAAGGGTTAAAAAAAGAGGCCATATGAATTTTCTAAATAACAGAAAGAGAGCGATGACAATGGCTCACAATTGTACAATCTGTGCTCAGGTGAGCTGAAAAAGGGTAACTATGCAGATTGAAATGAATACAACCTACCTCTTCCAGCATGACAATGCACAGCTACTTTTCCCTGTGACACGGCAAATTGCATCACTTTTACCATGTCTAGGATTGTACTTAACGAGGCTACACCATAGTCAGGCCTGAAAGACAAGGACAACTAGATTTCATTAACTCTTTCACAAAAATCTGCGGCAAATGGTTTTTGAAGACATTGTAGCAAAAAGAGTAATTGCTCTCTGTACAAGAAATTTAGCCCACATTATCTTCAACTATATTTAATAACAGGGACGTAGATCTTATCTACTACAAGATACGTCCCTGTTAATAATAGTAAATTTGTTTCTAGAGTTTAACCTAGATGTCATCAAAGTCTTCTGCTATAGATTTGTAGAATGTGGGAAAGTGTTACACTTTATACTCATAAATCAACCATTATTTCCTTGAATTAAAAATCTTTTTAATAAGTAAATCTTTTGAATAAGTACTATCTCAAAACCACTTATTTTATTTGTTCTTATTAAGCAATGTTTTTTTTTTTAAAAACTTTTATCTTATCGTAGTTTACAGTAACTGCAAGCCTTAAAACGATTTGAGGTAAAAAGCAAACAATATGGAAAATCCTGTATATTTCGAAAAAGAGTTAAAAACATGTAAGGAAAGGATTAATTCATATCTCTTCTTTTCATCTGCTGTAGAGGAGTAAATACTTGTCTGAATCAAGGAAAAGGTTCTTATTTTGTCAATATTGGCCCGATTTACTTCCCCAAACAGGTTTTTTGTTTGGGAAATAATATTATGTTATTGAAAAATATATTTAAACACCTGCAGCAGATGACTTTTGTGGGTCATAATGATTAGTTTTTCCTTTCGTCACCATGTTTAAACTGAAATAATTTAACTTTCATTTATAGAGATTTTCCACATTTTTCCATAGATGCTTTAAAAATTGTCTGCTGCAGATTTATGGTACATGTCTGTGGGAATGGATTAACCCTTTACCACATACAACAAATCTGAAGCAGATGACTTTGAAAACATAGTGACCAAAACCTGAAATATCTCCATAAAAGATAGCTTAATTGTTAAATAAAGTGGAAAACCTTGTGGCCAAAGGTGAAATTGCTCGAATGTTTTCAAAAAAGTCGTCTGCTGCAGAACCGTCAGAAAGCATCTATATGAGGAAAGGGGTTAAGGAAGCTATCATGAATTGACACAGACAGTCAGTCAGACAAACAGACAGGATCTCACTTCGAGTTCTACTAATTTTGTGCATAGTGATGTTTTGATGAAAAACTGCTACTTACCAACCAAAATTATAGAAAAACACTGTAAAAAAGAAAGAAAAATAATTCAGTTTACATTTCAAAGTGGAGAGGGTTAAACAATAAGGTCGCAATTGAAGCTGAAAAAAGAGAAAGTGAAATCTTAACCTATAAAGGAAAGGGTTAATTGTAATGCGGCAAAAACGCAAGCTTAAACCTTTCCCACTTGTAGACGCATTTTGACGCATCTGCATTAGATGACATATAAAAACGTCTTGGCAAAAGGAGAAATTGCTCAATTTAACAATTTCTACTTTTGCAACAATATTTTCAAATCCATTCAATGATTACTCTTTCAGTTATAGAGAACTTTTATAGTTTTGTCAAGATATTTTCAGTTGTCTACTGCAGAATTGTTGTATGTTTGTAAAGGGTTAAGTCCTTTCCACTCTGTAAAGATTACAACTAGAAAAGTGTTGGTAAAACACTGTGTCAACAACCATATGCTTGCAGTTGAGTTATAAATGTTTTTTGAAAAGAAAAGTAATACATGATAAATCAATAGTCATATACAATTTCAAGACCTTAGCTCCCTAAGATCATAACATGTTAAACAAGAGGGCCAAGATGGCCCTAAATCGATCACCGGAATGATAGTAAATTAGAAGCAGATATTTAACTGCAAATATCTGTGAAAATTTGATCAGGAGTTCAAATGAAACTGCAAGGAGTGGACTCTCAGTTAAAGAAATAGTTCATCAGTAAAAGCCATTTGTATCTTGAAATCTAACAAGAATTTTAATAAGAATGGAATTATAAAGTTTTGTCATTTTGCACCTTTCCCGATGCCGATTTGCTGCCCTGTTTGACAACGAAATCAATATGGCTTGAACAGTTTTTGTAGAGTCACCCAAAGAACATTTCTGCCAAATTATCTTGGAATCTGACAAATGGATTATAGAGATGGAGGTTTTTAAAGTTTGGGTATTTTTCTCAATTCTTTGAACAATTTTGAAAGAAAAGGAACATTACTGTGAAGTAACGTTGAAATTGGTCGAGTGGAATGGTAGGATTTGACATTTGTAGCTAAAAGTTCAATTTACCCCTTTTGTGATGACGTGAGGTTGCTATGATTTTGTAACCAATCAATACGGCTTGAACAAATTAAGTAGAGGATCACTGAAGTAGGATTCCTATTCAATTTCCTTAATATCAGACAAGAACTTAAAACAGATGCTCGACTGATAGGGAGAAAACAGAAAAAAAAAAGCTGAGCTGAACAAAAAACCTTAACCGGACGACCACGTTGACGCTGCCAACAAAAAACCTTAACTGGACGACCACGCCAACGCTGCCAACAAAAACAAACAAGAACACCGCATACGGCACAGACGCTCGACTGATAGGGAGAAAACAGAAAACAAAAAAATGAGCTAAACAAAAAACCTTAACCGGACGACCACGCCGCCACCGCCGACGACGCCAGGGTCATGACAATAGCTCTCGTTTTTTTCAAAAGTCGAGCTAAAAAACCTTAACCGGATGACAACACCTTCAGTGTAAATTTTCTAAGTCCAAAAGGGGGGATAATTTGGTCAATATTAAGTTCAGGGTTATGGAACTTGTTGTATCAAGTTATGTTAAGACATTGAATAAGTTTAGGAAGTTTCAAAGCTATAGGTTAAATCGTGTTTCAGTTATCACCATTTTTCTCCCTTCAAAGTAGATTTTCTAAATCGAAATGGGGAGATAATTTTGTCAATACTATTTACAGAGTTATGAAACTTGTTATATAAGGTCAACTTAAGACACTCGGCAAGTTTGTGAAGTTTCAAGGAAAAAAAAAGAAAAGTTTTTAAGATATGAAAAATCATGAGTAAAAAATTGTCAAAAACCTGAGCTAAACAAAAAACCTTAACCTTACGTTTTGAAGTTTTAAGTGAAACAAATAAAGATTTCCAGCTATATACTTTTATTATTTAACATATTATGATTATGTTTATGAAGTTTAGTGACTTTAACAGTAGTAGTTTGTTAGAAAACAGAAAAAAAGCTGAGCTGAACAAAAAACCTTAACCGGACGACCACGCCGCCGCCGACGACGACGCCAGGGTCATGACAATAGCTCTCGTTTTTTTCAAAAGTCAAGCTAAAAACCGTAACTGGACGACGCCAGGGTCATGACAATAGCTCTCGTTTTTTCAAAAGTTTGAATGCCATGTTTTTCAACCAAACAGTATGCCTTGAACAATCTTTGTAGAGGCTCACCCAAGGAACATTTCTACCAAACTCTATTGGAATCTGACATGCAGATTCAGAGGAGAAGATTTTTAAAGTTTGGACATTTTGCCACCTTTCTGATTCCGCAGCAACCCTGGCGGTCATGTTTTTCAACGAATCAGACATATTTGAACATTCTTGGTAGAGGGTGCACCAAGGAACATTTGTGCAAAATAATTTTCAAATCGGTCTGATACTTTTGGATAAAATAATTTTTAAAGTTTTAACAATGCACATATAAGGAAAACAAGCTTCGCCCGCTGGCGGCCATGTTTTTCAACGGATCAGACATATTTGAACATTCTTGGTAGAGGGTGCCCCAAGGAACATTTGTGCAAAATAATTTTCAAATCGGGCCAGTACTTTTGGATAAAAGAAGTTTTAACAATGCACATATAAGGACAACAAGCTCCGCCCCCTGGCGGCAATGTTTTTCAACGGATCGGAAATATTTGAACAATCTTGGTAAAGGGTGCCCCAAGGAACATTTGTGCAGAATAATTTTCAAATCGGGCCAGTACTTTTGGACAAGAAGATTTTTAAAATTTTGACAATGCACATATAAGGAAAACAGGCTCCGCCCCCTGGCAGCCATGTTTTTCAACGGATTGGAAATATTTGAAAAATCTTGGTAAAGGGTGCCCCAATGAACATTTGTGCAAAATAATTTTCAAATCGGGCCAGTACTTTTGGACAAGAAGATTTTTAAAGTTTTAACAATGCACATATAAGGAAAATAAGCTCCGCCCCCTAGCGGCCATGTTTTTCAACAGATCGGAAAAATTTGAACAATCTTGGTAAAGGGTACCCCAAGGAACATTTGTGCAAAATAATTTTCAAATCGGGCCAGTACTTTTGGACAAGAAGATTTTTTAAGATTTGGCAATTTTCCCCTTTTCTGTTGCCGCAGCAACCAAAGTTCTCGATGGAATTTAAATCTTTGAACAATTTTGAAAGAGGTCCACCAAAGGAATATTCCTGTGAAGTTTGGTTGAAATTGGTCAAGTGGTTAAGGAGGAGATGATCTAAATGTCTAAATGTTAACGACGGACGACGCAAGACGGACAAAAAGTGATCAGAATAGCTCACCTTGAGCCTTTGGCTCTATGTGATCTAAAAAGCTTACAGAATGACCACATGCACCCGCAAACGAAGGCAAAACAATAATATACCCCACCAACTTCTTTCAAAATGATCTAAACAGGTCTCTGTACAGCTTGCATAATTGATGCAGGAACAAACAAATATAGACTGCAATCATTATTTGCCAATGCCTGCTTATTAACCCTTTTGCACATATAAACTAATCTTTCAGGCATCTACAGAAGACATTTTTCAAAAGCATTGTAAGGGAAGTAGACATGACTTAAATTGATCGAATAATTGATTAACTTTTTCTTTTGTGACAAACTTTTCTATTCAGCCTAAAATTTTGAATTTTCTTTACATTCTTTTCTATAAACAATTGTAATATAGCATAAAGGTTAACCCTTTCCCTCATACGACAATTCTGCAGCAGACGACTTTGAACATATGTTGTCAAAAAATAGCAAAATCTTTATAATTGAATGGATAACCTATGACTGAAAGTGGAAAACATTGTGGCAAAAGGAGAAATTGCTCGTTTTGAGCAATTTATTCTTTTCTCACTATGTTTTCAAAAAGATGTCTGCAACAGAAGCGTCGGAAAGCGTCTACCGGTATATGAGGGACAGGGTTAAAAGGATAACCCTTTCTCATTTACAACAAGTTTACAGCAGACAGCTTTGAAAACGTTCAAGCAGTATTATGGAAAATCTCTATAAATGCATGTCAAATTATTTGTAATTAGAGTCAAAAACACTGGCAAAAGGAGAAGTGTTTTCAAAAGTCTTGTGATGTAGATGTTTTAAAATGTCTGCATGTTGGAAAGGATTGAACAACACCGTTTATGATTGATTGACTGATAAATGCCGCTTTTAACATTTCAGTTATATCACGGCATTTCCTGGATAAGTTACAAGTACTATTGGTCCATTTATGCTGACACCAGTCAGTCAGTCGTAATGCCAACCCGCAACCCTGAGTGCCAAAGAGAGCAGCCATTACTACCAATTTTAATATCTTTGGTATGACCCGCCGTGGAGCGAACCTGTGACTTCCCGCACTTGATGTGGACACTCTACCCAAACACCATCGAGGCTGTTCTACATTAATGAATGAGATTAGTAGATTAAAAGAATTGGGAAAATCATTTACCTCCCTTTTCCATGAATTTTTGTGGGTTGTACAGAAACCCGCTAGGATCTAGTTTGTGGGGCCCACACTCAGCATGTTCCCCAGCTATCTGTAAATTAATGATGCTCTTGATGTCTTCCCTGAAAATAACAAAAGTATAATAAACAAGAAAATGTGTCCATGGAACACGGATGCCCCGGTTGTTAACTATATTTTAAAACGGACGGACGAACAGTTGGTCCAACCTCAAATTGATACAATTTTTTAAACAATATGTTGATTGTCATTTGTGTGAAGTTTCATAATGATAGGACATCAGGTTCACTAAAATCTAACTTGACCAAAAACTTTAACCTGAGAATGGAATGGACGAACAGACAGACGAACAGACGAACGGACGGACGAACAGTTGGTCCAACCTCAAATTGATACAATTTTTTAAACAATGATATGTTGTTTGTCATTTGTGTGAAGTTTCATAATGATAGGACATCAGGTTCACTAAAATCTAACTTGACCAAAAACTTTAACCTGAGAATGGAATGGACGAACAGACAGACGAACAGACGGACGAACAGTTGGTCCAACCTCAAATTGATACAATTTTTTAAAGAATGATATGTTAATAGTCATTTGTGTGAAGTTTCATCATGATCGGACATCAGCTTCACTAAAATCTAACTTGACCAAAAACTTTAACCTGAGAATGGAATGGACGAACAGACAGACGAACAGACGGATGAACAGTTGGTCCAACCTCAAATTGATACAATTTTTTAAACAATGATATGTTGATTGTCATTTGTGTGAAGTTTCATAATGATAGGACATCAGGTTCACTAAAATCTAACTTGACCAAAAACTTTAACCTGAGCGGGACGGACGAATGGACGGACGGACGGACTAACAGACCGGAAAACTATATGCCCCTCATACTTCGTATGCCGGGGCATAAAAATATAATGGATTAACTTTTTACCTCATACAGACGCCTCTGCAGCAGACAACTTTAGAAAAAATTGTGACAAAAGAAGAAACTGCTCATAATGAGCAATTTCTCTTTTTGTCACAATTTGTTCATCTCTATTCAATTATTATACTTTCATTTACAGAAAATTTCCATACTTTTGCCACAATGTTTTTAAAGTTGTCTGCTGCAGATTTGTTGTATGTGGACAAGGGCTAAACTTCTGGTTTGTTGATTTTTTTAATATTCAAAATGCATTTTCATTTGGGGAAGACATGAAGTGTCATAAATATATTTGTTTGCTTGTTTGAATGCTGTTTTGTCAACTGCTTCCAAAAGTATATCTGTTTTCCCATACCTTCAAACATATTTTGACGCTATTACAGCAGACAACCATTGTTTCAAAAGGAGAAATTTCTCAACTCTATTCATACTTTTATATGAAAAGAATTTCCATAGTTTTGCCTAGATGTTTTCAAAGTCGTCTGCTGCAGATTCGTTGTATGTCGGAAAGGGTTCTAACAAAGCATTCAATAACAAAATCACTTACTCCAAAAATGTCTGTACTAAATCATGCTTTTCCAGGAGATGATTTGATGGCCTTGCCATGGCTAAGATGTTGTCCGTCACCCTACAAATATAAGAAATGCATATTACTGCTATGGACAGACCAATCATGAATAATTATCCCTTTCCCTCATATAGACGCTTTCTGATGCCTCTGCAGCAGACAGCTTTCTGAAAACATGGCGACAAAAGAAGAAATTGCTCAAAACCAGCAATCTCTTCTTTTGTCGCCATGTTTTCCAATCTATACAATTATTGTCATTTCATTTAAAGGTAGTTACCAAATAATTTTGGGTATGGTTTCGACGCCATCTGCTGCAGATTTGTTGTATGTGCAAAAGGGATAACAAAGATCACAATTTGTCTTATGATAACTATATGTGACAAACTGGCAACTAGCAGTCATTAAATTTATCATTTGAAATTCGCTGGTCCGAAAATCGTTAATGTTGGGTTGTATTATATAAAGTCAAACCTGTGCTTAAGACTGCCTTTGTATACAATTCCCTGTCTATAGCAACCACAATTTTAATTTCCCAATTACTCATTTTCTACAAAAATGACTTTGTAATTAGTTTCAATTTGAAGAACACCTGTGAACACAGGTTTGACTGAATTGCATGCAAAATTACACTGGCCAAAGCAAATTTTTCACTGGCCTGAACTAAAATGTAGTGGCCAAGGACCAAAGGACTAATGTTAATTTGGCAGATTGAACTAGTACAGTTCCAGATATGACTGGGCAAATAATCAGGTTGATCTTGATCTACATTGGTCACATAATTATACTCCAAGCTTGCATGAACAGCATTTCAGGAAAACAAACAGAACAGTCCAACCTGTGTTTAAAGACCACCCATGGGAAAAGGACAATCTGTTCTTTGTTCATAGGTGGTCTTTAATTGCATTTTTTTAAATGTAGAATATGAGTTATTGAGAAATTAAAAGTATGGTTGCTAAAGACCGGTAATTGCTATACAAAGGTGGTCTTTAGCACAGGTTTGACTGTATCAGACTGGATTGATTACTGATTATTTCGATATGGATTGAATAACTACTTGTATTACCATCATTTTGTGGCATAAAAGTACACATGGTGGTAAAAATGACAATACATTGTACAATCTCATTTTATTACTGTTACACAGGGTTCAAAATTAACTGTTTTGACAGGTAGCAAATTTTGCTACTTGCTTCTGCTGAATTCGAATTATGTTGCATCTTTGCATAACGGTTCGGATCAGGTCAATGTGGTAAAGTAAATTATTAACACTTGGCCGTTCTATGAAGGACAGTTTTACCATTGTGAGTAGAGTCCTGGTATCATCATCTCATCCGGCTTCCATCCTTCCCCTGAACAATATTTGCACTTTTTACCTCCACAGAAGAGAGCACATTGGGTCTTTGTAGAGATGAGTCCTCTTGCTGTTTCTGATGTTTTACTGTACAAGCCCTTTGGTTTTTTGTCTGTAACAATAATAATCGTGATTTGTTGAATAGTTGCGCTAACAACAGAATCCTACATTATATTTAAATCAATATTTCTACTATTTCAGTGATCAAATTTTCAAAAATTAACTGCTGCAAATGTGTCAACATAATCATAGTAAACTTGTTAAACGTAAATCAAACTAAGTGAAAAAATAATGCTAGTGATATTATAATGAAAACAGTCAAATAATAACTTGAACTACAAACTAACATTGATAATGTATACATGTACATGAACAGAGATTATAGTAGACTCAATTAGGTGGATTCATTAAATTAACCCTTTTCCATAATGTAGATCATGATGTATTTAGACACATCAGCAGGAGACAACCTTTTAAACAATTGTGACAAAAGGATTTCCCCCACTTTTTTCATTACATTTTCAACTGTATTCGGTAATAACTCTATTATGTATAGACATTTTTCATTTTGCAAAGATAACTTTACTTAATCCTTTCCCACATTCAGATATTTTTAAATACATCTGCATCAGAAGACTTTTTATAGCAATGTTGCAAAAGGAGAATTTCTCATTTTGTCATAATGTTTTCAACTGTATTCGCTAATTATAATCTTATATATAGACATTGCCATTTTGCTTTATTGCAGATTTATTGTATATAGAAAAGGATTAATTCCCATATATGACTTGTCTACAGCCGTGGTCACACCATACGTAGTTGACCGTAGTGGGGAATGACCGTAGTCGGCCGTAGTTGAACGTATGAAACGTAGTTGAACGTGGTTACACGTAGATAACCGTAGTTCAACGTAGTATTGAACGTAGTTTGAACTTATGATTTGCCCGTAGTAAGCACATAATTTTTCAACATGTTCAAAAATTGGTTACGGTTAAGTACGTTGGTGTGACCCTACTGTGACCGTAGTTTGAACGTAGTTGACCTTAGTTAACCGTAATTGACCCTACTTGAACGTAGTTCACACGTAGTTAAACGTAGTTGTCCGTAGCTACACGTAGTGATACCCTAGTTAACCCTAGCCATTATGCTCGAATTTACTTCACCGTACTTCTACCTAGTTGGCCGTATTTGACCCTACTTCACCGTAGTTCACACGTAGTTCAACATAGTTGTCCGTAGCTACACGTAGTGATACCCTAGTTAACCCTAGCCATTATGTTCGAACGTACTTCAACCTAGTTGACCGTAGTAACACTACGGCAGACTACGTTTCAAATGAACTACGGTCAACTACGTGCATGAACGTAAGTGTGACCATGGCTTACAAGTCACTTCAGAAGGTTCAAAGATGCTAGTGCAAAATAAAATAGATTGAAAACAGGTAAGATACAACTGATCAGACAGTTGAGTGGTGATTTTTGTGCGATGTGGTTCATTTATTCCTTTCCCACCTGCAGACACATTCTGATGTAGAGCAATTTTTCCTTTTGCCACAATGATTTCAACTCTATTCAATTAAGCTATACATGTACTTTTATTTATGCAGATTTCCATATTTTTTACTAAATGTTTTCAAAGTCTTATGCTGCAGAGTTACTGTATGCGGGAAAGGGTTAAACTACAACAAGGAATGATTTTGTAGAAATCCTTCTAAAAATACAATTGCATGGTTTGACAGAAATGAAAAAAAAAATCTTCATCAACTTATGATTAATCCTCGATACAGACAACACTAGAAGTCTTTGCAGTGGTTGACTTTTAGAAACACAATTTGATAGTTCTTTTTATATCATATAATGTGTATATTTATGGAACATAAAATATGTTTAACCCTTTCCCTCATACAACAATTCTGCAGCAGACGACTTTGAACATATTTTGTCAAAAAAATGAATGGATAACCTAAGACTAAAAGTGGAAAACATTGTGGCAAAAGGAGAAATTGCTCGTTTTTAGCAATTTCTTCTTTTGTCACTATGTTTTCAAAAAGCTGTCTGCTGCAGAGGCGTCAAAAAGCGTCTATATGAGGTAAAGGATTAAACAAAGGGAAGAGGAGAACATACTTAAAAGATGTCTCAACCTAGTATAAAAGTTATCAGATGCGTCAAAATGCATTTGCCTGTAAGAAAAGGTTAATTTACTTTTCATGCTGGAGTCTGTCCAATCCAGATCTTCCTCCCCAGGATTTAGAGGCTCATCTCTGTCCAGTTCCATTTTTTTTTTACGTTTTGTTGAATTCTACAATCTTTCATTTAAACCTACAGAAAGAAATATTAAAATAGATTAATACATAATTGTTGTAAACAGAATCAGGAAGTAAGACTAAGTGGTCTCAACAATTAAAGTCACACTATTTGCAGGTCTTTTTGATGGCATTTTTTGGGCTGGCTCATATTGTGCCCCATTCCCGAACCTTAGTTGCAAATTTCCCTAGTTAATGTATGAAATACAGCTTTATTTTTCTACAATGTTTTCAAAACTTGTCAGCTGCAAAAGTAATCAAGAGTCATCTGCACCAGAGAACAGGATTGAGCAAATAACTTTATACATGTAAATATCTAGGCAATAGAATGGAAAATCTTCATTTATAAATAATGAAAGTATAAATAGTGAAAAGAGTTGAAAACATTGCGGCAAAAGGAGAAATTGCTCATTATGAGAATCTTCTTGTTTTGCCATGATGTTTTAAAAAGTAGTCTGCTTCAGATGCATCTGCAAGGGTTATATTAATAACCCAATATGGAATGTTACTAGACAAGTTTGCCATTTCAAAAGGGTCCGCCACTCATCCCCAAAAAATCAGAAAAGGGCTGGTATGCAGCACAATTACATATATTTACCTTTACTCCTATCTATTTCTCCATTTATACTTTAAGATTTTATCCCGATTGATTAGTTTCAGTTACGTTTTTATCTATTTCAAATTCAGTTAATATGTCAAATGCACATATAAACAAAGAACCTACCTGTAGAAACACTCTTTACTCTTGATCAATGTAATTTGATTTTCAAGTGCTTTTGAAATTTTTACAGGGAAGGCAATCATTACTTAGCTATGAACTTCTTTTTGTCTACATATTCAAATATGACAAGAATCAGTGACCTTAAATTTGTATGTGCAATACAGATGTTAAACACACTATTTTAGATTTGGAAAAGAATACTAGAGTATTCAGTAATATGGGTAAACGAATCGACGGCGAAACTTTGCTATACCATGTATCCAAAAAACGGGGCCAGAATGGATTTTTCAATGCAATCACAATGCTCCTACATTTTGATTGGATGAAAAGAAAATATCGGAAACAAATATACTTCTAGAGGAAAAAAATTAAATATGATAATACATACTCGATAAAAGGAACGAATACAAGTAATATGACACATGATAATTTGCGTGTAATTATAACACTTGTCGTCTATTTTTAAAATGACCTCAAATAAAATCTGATAAGGTTTAACTGACTTAACGGATATGTAACAAATCCAAATTTCTATATTATGACGTCATTCTATTATCGTTACGCAAATGATAAATAAATACCCAAAAGGAAATTGACAGAAATGACAGGAGGATAGTTTGACTCGTCACAAATGTAGCTTCGTAAATTATGGAATAATGTCATTGGAAGTGCTTTATCAAGGGCAAGACGATCATTTTGTACCTGTCATCATTACTTCATGGATTTAAAATCTTGGACATATTCTAAAGTTGAATATATGCTTGTATGAGCTGAGGATTTTTAGTTTATTTGCTATGGGCGATAGGATTCGTAACTAACTTTTCATCAAATCACTGATAGTGAGTGCTGCAAGCAAGGGGCTAACTGCAATTCACGGAGAATGATTTACCGATTACAAAAAGTAATAAATGTTTACCCAAAATAGGTTCCACCTATACTCATACAGGGTTTTCAAAATTAAATGATTGCCGTTAAAAATCACTTTTTGATCTGTTAGTTTTGCTCACCTGGGCCCCTTCCAGGGATTTGTCCTTTATCTGACCCCAAGCCTGATCGGTACCTTTTCTCATTTGATCTGTTATAACAAAACATTTTGACAACCCTGCTCATATTATAAATATCAAAGTGGTTTGGTCTCTGCGAGTCTTTATGAGCGCAGACTGAAAAGGCAGCATAACATTTAACACTTTACTGGAAAAATCTTTAGATATATAAAGATCTTGTCATAGAAAATAATTGAAATATTTTCGAAAACATCAATCTCAGATGTGTTGTTATTCGCGTTATGTAATCTGTCACTTGTTTAAAAATGAATGTCTGCAGCCCAAGGAAACGTCAGCTGTTCATCAGACGGTAGCCAGAAGAACCGACCCCACGCGAAAGCGACCCCACTTTTACTCAGAAGAAACGACCCCAGTTTTAGTCTACCCCATTATCGGTTTTAACAGGTGTGAATGGATGATGATCACTACATTTTAAGAATGTATTTTAACATTGTAATAAAATGTAGATGAATAAAATGTAGAATGTATTTTAACATTGTAATAAAAATGTATGTTAACATTGTAATAAAAATAAAAATGTATGTTAACATTGTAATAAAAATGTATGTTATTAGAAATGTACGTTAACATTAATTGCGCTAAAATTAAACAAGGTTTCATCTTTTCAATGTTTGTGTTTATCAGGTTCAGTTGCTACTAACAAAGTTAAAGAAACACATTAATGATTGCGATTATATTAAGCTTATATTAAGCAATTATTTTTGTTAGTAGCACCTGATACACACAAAAGATTAAAAGATGAAACCTTGCTTAATTTCAGCGCATTTAACGATGAGTTCAACTTTCTTAGTAACACCTGATACGCACAAAAGATGTGTGTTTGTACTTACTTTTGATGTTTTTCGTAAATTGTGTTTGTTTTATTGATACTGTTGTAATGATATAATTATTTTAATTGCTCAATTTGAAAAATATATATATATATGTATGTGTATGTATAACTGCCTATCACATATTCATTAAACTTGATGATAATTTCGTGAAACTCTGTTCAGAATTGTTAAATTTATTATTTGTTACTTGTGACTTTAATAATTTGGATTAATTTGTTGTTACTTTTGACTTTAATAAATTAGATTTTATTGTTACTTGTGACTTGTGTGAGTGTGAAAATGGCTGATTTGTGTATTGAGTGTCTTGACCCCGTTCGTCCACTACAACATGGCATCACGTGCGATGTATGTGATAGATGGCAGCATCGAATATGCAATACCGGTAAGTACCATTACAAAATATATTTTATGCCATATATTAATATTAACAATGTTTTCTTAGTTAGCCTTCTAAGATGTTTTCAATTTATGCGGCCTACCTATCCTTTAAAAATCCCCCTTTTCTCACCATATATGTACACATGTCCACCTTTCTCACAATGTTTTCTCAAGTTTGTTTGCCACAATGATTTCAAATTATGGTTTTCCATTTCAAAGTATGTTTGATAGAGGACATTTCTCCTTCTTTGCCTTCTAAGATGTTTTCAATTTATGCGGCCTACCTATCCTTTAAAAATCCCCCTTTTCTCACCATATATGTACACATGTCCACCTTTCTCACAATGTTTTCTCAAGTTTGTTTGCCACGAAGATTTCAAATTATGGTTTTCCATTTCAAAGTATGCCGAGGACATATCTTCTTTTCTCACAATGTTACTAAATTATCCAATATGATATGCCAATATCATGCTTTCAAAGTATACACCATATATGTACACATGTCCACCTTTCTTACAATGTTTTTCAAGTTTCTTTGCCACGAAGATTTCAAATTATGGTTTTCCATTTCAAAGTATGTTTGATAGAGGACATTTCTCCTTCTTTGCAATGTTACTAAATTATCCATTCTGCCGAGGACATATCTTCTTTTCTCACAATGTTACTAAATTATCCAATATGCCGAAGTTGTTTGTTTGATAGAGGACATATCTCCTTTTTTCACAATGTTACTAAATTATCCAATATGCCGAAGTTGTTTAATAGTGTTTGATAGAGGACATATCTTCTTTTCTCACAATGTTACTAAATTATCCAATATGCCAAAGTTGTTTGTTTGATAGAGGACATATCTCCTTTTTTCACAATGTTACTAAATTATCCAATATGCCGAAGTTGTTTAATAGTGTTTGATAGAGGACATATCTCCTATTTTCACAATGTTACTATGTTTACTAATGTTTGATAGAGGACATATCTCCTTTTTTCACAATGTTACTAAATTATCCAAAATGCCGAAGTTGTTTGATAGAGGACATATCTCCTTTTTTCACAATGTTACTAAATTATCCAAAATGCCGAAGTTGTTTAATAGTGTTTGATAGAGGACATATCTCCTTTTTTCACAATGTTACTAAATTATCCAAAATGCCGAAGTTGTTTAATAGTGTTTGATAGAGGACATATCTCCTTTTCTCACAATGTTACTAAATTATCCAAAATGCCGAAGTTTTTTAATAGTGTTTGATAGAGGACATATCTCCTTTTTTCACAATGTTACTAAATTATCCAATATGCCGAAGTTGTTTAATAGTGTTTGATAGAGGACATATCTCCTTTTTTCACAATGTTACGATGTTTACTAATGTTTGATAGAGGACATATCTCCTTTTCTCACAATGTTACTAAATTATCCAAAATGCCGACGTTTTTTAATAGTGTTTGATAGAGGACATATCTCCTTTTTTCACAATGTTACTAAATTATCCAATATGCCGAAGTTGTTTAATAGTGTTTGATAGAGGACATATCTCCTTTTTTCACAATGTTACGATGTTTACTAATGTTTGATAGAGGACATATCTCCTTTTCTCACAATGTTACTAAATTATCCAAAATGCCGATTTTTTTTAATAGTGTTTGATAGAGGGCATATCTCCTTTTTTCACAATGTTACGATGTTTACTAATGTTTGATAGAGGACATATCTCCTTTTCTCACAATGTTACTAAATTATCCAAAATGCCGAAGTTGTTTAATAGTGTTTGATAGAGGACATATCTCCTTTTCTCACAATGTTACTAAATTATCCAAAATGCCGAAGTTTTTTAATAGTGTTTGATAGAGGACATATCTCCTTTTTTCACAATGTTACGATGTTTACTAATGTTTGATAGACTGAGGACATATCTCCTTTTTTCACAATGTTACTAAATTATCCAATATGCCGAAGTTGTTTAATAGTGTTTGATAGAGGACATATCTCCTTTTTTCACAATGTTACGATGTTTACTAATGTTTGATAGAGGACATATCTCCTTTTCTCACAATGTTACTAAATTATCCAAAATGCCGAAGTTTTTTAATAGTGTTTGATAGAGGACATATCTCCTTTTTTCACAATGTTACTAAATTATCCAATATGCCGAAGTTGTTTAATAGTGTTTGATAGAGGACATATCTCCTTTTTTCACAATGTTACGATGTTTACTAATGTTTGATAGAGGACATATCTCCTTTTCTCACAATGTTACTAAATAATAGTATTATTACTTTAATAATTGTTTTATGTTTTCAAAGTCTATATTTGTTTTTTACTCGTTTGTTTACTATGCAGCTTTAATTTAATTTCGATTTATAACATAATGTTTTCAAAGTCACTATTGTTCTATTACTAGATTGTTTACTATGCAGCATTAATTTAATAATTGTTTTGTTTTTTTCCAGTTATGTTTTCAAAGTCACTATTTGTTTTTTACTCGTTTGTTTACTATGCAACTTTAATTTAATTTTGATTTATAACAAAATGTTTTCAAAGTCACTATTTGTTTTTTACTCGTTTGTTTACTATGCAGCTTTAATTTAATTTCGATTTATAACAAAATGTTTTCAAAGTCACTATTGTTCTATTACTCGATTGTTAACTATGCAGCATTAATTTAATAATTGTTTTGTTTTTTTCCATTTATGTTTTCAAATTCAATATTGTTTTTTTACTCGAATGTTTACTATGCATCATTAATTTAATACGTGTGAAAGCTCGAGCCGAAGGCTCGAGCGAAGCACGCCTATAGGTTACACGTACGAACACATCATACGAGATCAAAACAACGAGAATTCAGTACAATCTTACTGTTTTTCACATATCAAATCTCAACCCCATAGCACTTTTTTTCGGCCATTTTGCTTCCGGTCTTACTGGACGGACAAATTACCGTAACCTATTAATTTCGTAACCGGTAGAAACCGCATTCACGATATTCGTATGTTTTGACAAATAAAAAAATACTAAAAACTAGAGGGAACAAGAGTTGTCGGAGGACAATATAGCTCGCCTATCAGGGCCATCATATATGAGGGCCTACTTCAGAACAGTTAAAGTATTAGGTAAAGTCGCACAGTATCACCTATTGCAAGATAATACACCTTTTCAATACTTTTGACAAAAATTCTAAGTTCAACTAGAATGGAGTGCTCCCCGGAGCAAGTGTGTCACCTGCCGGCGCCTTGTCAGAAAATTTTAATTTTTGATAGAAAGGGGCAATAACTCTGATATAAAAAATATTTGGATTATCCCCCTTTTGTGAACCCATCACAAAAATTGATATAAACATTTGTCAGAAGTTTCAATCCAATCCTTTGAGCAGAAAAAAAGTAATTTGAATATTTGACAGAAAAGGGGCAATAACTCTGATATAAAAATATTTGGATTATCCCCCTTTTGTGAACCCATCATACACATTGATATAAACATTTGTCAGAAGTTTCAATCCAATCCTTTGAGTAGATTAAATTTTTGACAGAAAAGGGCCAATAACTCTGATATAAAAATATTTGGATTATCCCCCTTTTTGTGAACCCATCATACACATTGATATAAACATTTGTCAGAAGTTTCAATCCAATCCTTTGAGTAGAAAAAAAGTTATTTGAAAATTTAAATTTTTGACAGAAAAGGGGCAATAACTCTGATATAAAATTATTTGGATTATCGCCCTTTTGTGAACCAATCACACACATTGATAAAAACATTTGTCAGAAGTTTCAATCTAATCCTTTGAGTAGAACAAAAGTTATTTGAAAACGTGACGAAAAAAGTGTGACGGACAGACAGACAGACGTCGAATAAAAAAAAAATTAACATTTGTCAGAAGTTTCAATCCAATCCTTCGGGTAGAAAAAAAGTTATTTGAAAATTTAATTTTTTGACAGAAAAGGGGCAATAACTCTGATATTAAATTATTTGGATTATCCCCCTTTTGTGAACCAATCACATACATTGATATAAACATTTGTCAGAAGTTTCAATCTAATCCTTTGAGTAGAAAAAAAGTTATTTGAAAACGTGACGAAAAAGTTAGATTTTTTGACAGAAAAGGGGCAATAACTCTGATATAACTTGACCGTGACCCAGGTGCAGGACGGGTGTAGTGGTGTGCGCAGATGGATGACCAATAGTTCCTAAATGTATAAACTAAATATGAAAGCAATCAATGTCATAATAGTGACTGCAGAGTGATATGTTAAACGTTAAACGCAAACCTTAAACCTTGTAACTGAACCAAGTAGAAATGACCTTGACCTTGACCCAGGGTCAGAACGGGTGTAGTGGTGTGCGTAGATGGATGACCAATAGTTCCTAAATGTATAAACTAAATATGAAAGCAATCAATGTCATAATAGTGAATGCAGAGTGATATGTTAAACGTTAAACGCAAACCTTAAACCTTGTAACTGAACCAAGTAGAACCAAGTAGAAATTACCTTGACCTTGACCCAGGGTCAGGACGGGTGTAGTGGTGTGCGTAGATGGATGACAAATGGTTCCTAAAGGTATAAACCCTTAAAACCCAAATGAAAACCTTAAACACAAACCTTAAACCTAGGTGTCTACGCCACCGCCGACGCCGGGGGTAACACATAAGCTCTCCTGTACTTCGTACTGGCGAGCTAAAAATTAAATTAAATTCCTTCTCGATAAAGGAATGAAAACAAGGAATCTGACACGTGATAATTTGCGTGTAATTGCACTCGTTTTCTATTTTTGAAATGATATTTTCTCAACCGGAAGTAAACACATCAAATGTGACGTCATTGCAACGCAAGTGAATTCATTGTAGTGCAAGTAATAAATAAATAACAAAAGGAAAACGACAGAAATCGTAGGAAAGGATAGTTTGACTCATCACAAATGGATTTCGTTCACTGGAATTAAGGACTTTATGAAGGGTAAGTCGACTATTCTTTTGTACCTGTCATCATTATTTCATGGATTTTATATTTTGGCAATATAGAGAAGCATTAAACACTTGAAAATGATAGTAAATATTTCAACGGAAGTTATCGTTCGTCACATCGCGTGACGTCACATCGTGTGTATTGTTTTTGTCTGTATCTGTCATATCTTCGACTGTCTTGTTGTATTGACTTTAAGACGTGTATCTATATAGATATATGGCAGTAAATGTAGTAAACAAACGAAACTACAGTTTATTTCAAATTATTTGCCTTCAATTTACTTTTTTTTACATTGTACAGTTAAACAGTCTATGTATGACCTAGTCTTTGTCAATTAAATCATGAAATTATGACCAGAATCAGTTCACCTTGGTTTGTGGGTTTACATAGCCTAGGCTAGTAAATGTCTTAAGCCATATATCCTCCAACCTGATAGAGAGGAAAACACTTTCATGCCTTCAAATGACTCCATTGTTTTAAAGAAATGAAGTCATATGTGGGCTATCAGTAAAACACTTAACTTTTCTTTTAACCGGCTGAATTTCTAATAGTTTCATCATTTTTTTTATCCAAAATTTGTTTATTGATCAAACTCAAATGATTTCCATTGTTTTAAAGGAATGATGTCATGTATGTGCATGGGCTATCAGTAAAAACACATTACTTTTCTTTCAACAGGCTTAATTTCTAGTAGATTCATCCTTTTTTTATCCAAAGTTTGTTTATTGATCAAACTCAAATGAGTCAATTGTTTTAAAGAAATTATGTCATATGTGGGCTATCAGTAAAACACATTACTTTTCTTTCAACAGGCTACATTTCTAGTAGATTCATCTTTCCAAAATGTGTTTATTGATCAAACTCAAATGAGTCCATTGTTTTAAAGAAATGATGTCATATGTGGGCTATCAGTAAAACACATTACTTTTCTTTCAACAGGCTGAATTTCTAGTAGATTCATATTTTTTTTAACCAAAATTTGTTTATTGATCAAACTCAAATGAGTCAATTGTTTTAAAGAAATTATGTCATATGTGGGCTATCAGTAAAACACATTACTTTTCTTTCAACAGGCTGAATTTCTAGTAGATTCATATTTTTTTTAACCAAAATTTGTTTATTGATCAAACTCAAATGAGTCAATTGTTTTAAAGAAATGATGTCATATGTGGGCTATCAGTAAAACACATTACTTTTCTTTCAACAGGCTACATTTCTAGTACATTCATCTTTCCAAAATGTGTTTATTGATCAAACTCAAATGAGTCCAGTGTTTTAAAGAAATGATGTCATATGTGGGCTAGTAAAACACATTACTTATCTTTCAACAGGCTACATTTCTAGTACATTCATCTTTCCAAAATGTGTTTATTGATCAAACTTAAATTGAGTCCAGTGTTTTAAAGAAATGATGTCATATGTGGGCTAGTAAAACACATTACTTTTCTTTCAACAGGCTGAATTTCTAGTAGTTTCATCTTTTTTTTTATCCAAAATGTGTTTATTGATCAGATTGGACAAACTTGGTACTAAGAATTTCAACATTATCTTCACTAGGTTATTTTAAATACTCTGCATGTATGTATTCAAACCACATTTATTCATAATTAATGTCAGTTATAAGTCACCTAGTGACCTCACATAAGTGTTCTGATATAACTAAAATACCACAAAAATGTATCTGTTTTCCATTTTCTATGTAATTTATTGTGAATTCCATTATTCTGTGTGAAATTGTCTAATCTATATACATACAATAGAAATGGTAAAATTAAAACTGATTATTCATTGTAACAAATAGGTTCTTATACTTTACTGGTAATAAAATTACACATATTTTCAAACTGCTGCTCAAAGTAAACCTATACTGTAGTTTAATGGTAACACACCTGGTCTAACAAGAGTTCTGAGTTCAAATCTCATCAAGTACATGTTTTGAAAGAAGCAGCTAAACTTAACAAATTATACATGAAACAATTATGTTGTGGGGAGTTGTCTTACTTTAACACTTATTACATTTTTATCCAGGCTTCTAGTGAACATAGTTTACTCCCTGTACCCTTTTCAAAAGCTTTTTTAACTCAGCAATCACAATTAAAAAAAAGGAACAGTTTTCAACATTGATAACTCTGAGAATCTGTACATGTTCAAGGTCTGATCAGATCTTTCACTATCCATTTTTTTCAAACTACATATTTCATATACGTTGTTGACACTAACTTTGTTACTTATTAACAAATAACCTGATGCTGTTTCATGCTTTACAAATTAATAACCAGAAAAGGAGCAGAAAAGGAGATAGGGTTCAAAGCGAAAATGTTGTTGAATAGGAAGATATTGTTCATTTTGGATCAATTACACCATTCTGACAATGTATTCAGATTAGTCACAGACATCAAGTAATTTACATCAGGCAAGGGGCTAAACTTTACCCTTTTCAACATACATCATTATAATTGGGACTTTTGAAAATATTTTCGCAGTCTGTATGCATAGTGTTCTCGTCGTAAGATGTCTCAAGATCATACATTCAGCCAGATCATGCAAAGGTAGCCATTTGCCATTCATCTAGAGGTGAGAAATCAAAAGATTTATTTACGTCTCATCGTTTGATTCTTTCTTAATTTTTCTTAGGCTTGGCATGGAAGATTGTAAGTGTGTGGAGTATTTTAGTATTCTAAAAAGCCAGGGGGAAATGTTAGATAAACTGAAGTACCATTGAAAATAATGTTTAAAGCTCAAGTCATTCAATCAACCATCGTAACTTCGTAAGACTAAGAGTCAATTTCCAATTATATTTATTACTAGTTTACAAATAACTGGCATTTGTAAAAAAAAAAAAAGAACATTCTTCAATGCCGTCCAGTGTTTTCCATCAACATCCTTGGAAATTTACAGTCTGTTAGGCCTCTGACCTAATAAAAAATAAAACATATGTACAAATTAAACTTAAATGCATGATAAGTTTGGGTTTTTTCAATATCTTTTTCAAATTCCTTTTTGTAACTTTCTACAATATGCCTATAAATGGTTACTTGTTGGGGGACTGACACTGCTTAATTAATTGTTATTGCTTTCACACGACCTAGGCTTTGCCTATTAACATATTAATTGTTTTGTTTTTTCAAAGGTATAACAGAATGTGTCACTGTTGTATTTTTCCATATTCATGACTGTTTATTACACTTAAACCCTCCATTCACACCTAAAACCGATCCATTCACACCTGTTAAAACCGATAACGGGGTAGACTAAAACTGGGGTCGTTTCTTCTGAGTAAAAGTGGGGTCGCTTTCGCGTGGGGTCGGTTCTTCTGGCAGCCCATCAGACGAGTCCTCTGGCTATGTATGTTTGGTTTAGTCAAGCGATAGATGCAAGTTTCTTAGAGAATAGAGATTTAACAAAATATAAGTATATCAAACCTCGTTATATGAGATTCGTGCATTTCTTTAGGTTTTGAAGCAGGTTTAAGAACAAATTTTGTTGCTACAGCAAATATTTCATCGAATACATGTAGGCGCTGTAGGCGCTATTAAACAAGCGCCAATGTGATCATGATCTCTAAACTCTACCCTTTCAATTATATTGTTGTCGTCTCAAATATAATTATTATACAAGAGGCTTCAAATCGTGTTTGTTTGAAACATTTTAGAATATTTCTTATTAAAAAAGGAAAAAGTATAATAGATGAAATAAATAAAGAATAATTTTCTATAAATATATCTGTTTTAAGCCGTATTTGATAAGTTATTAACAGAAAACAGAGAGATATCATTGTTGGTGTACAGACTGAAACATGAAATGTCTGGAATTTAAACCAAAATTTAATTAGCAAAATACTTTCAACTCAGTTACATCAGAGACATAAAAATACATGTATTCGTATGTCTATGGCATAATCATTTATCTGGCATAATGTAGCTTGGATATAGAATACATCGTTAATGCTAATTTGTTTAGCCTAAATCTATGTTATAAGAGAAATAACTCTAATCATACCTTATTTTAGGTAGACCGAGTTATCTCTCTTTGATCATATTTTCCTATTCTACAACCTCCACCTATAAATCGTAGCCTTCAAAAATTAAGGGAAAGAGGAAGACATATTAACACCACTATTTTACAATGTTACGATCCAACAATTGCTACTGATGGGGACATTTAAGATATATTATATGACTATGGCAACTACAAACTGAAAATGAAATAAATGTTGCAATGGAATACACGAAACCCCATACTTGGAAATCAAAAGAAGCCATGCAACTACTAGAATTTTGCATAACATATGGTATGTTAAAAGTGGTGGAACCCATTTCCTCCATAGAGGCATTCATAAACAAACCTGGTACTCCCCTTATGGTAGAGATCCGAATAAATCGATGGCAGAGATTCAAATAAAATTGATCTCATCACGATAAATAGATAAATGCAGATTTATTTATTGGAATTTAACGCCCCTTTTAACCCTTTCCCGCATACGACAATTCTTAAGCAGACGACTTTGAACATATATTGTCAAAAAATAGAAAATCTCTAAAACTGAATGGATAACCTACGACTAAAAGTGTAAAACATTGTTTTGAGCAATTTCTTCTTTTGTCACTATGTTTTGAAAAGTCGTCTGATGCAGAGGCGTCAGTTTCAAAAACAGTACGACGGCCAGTTCGTGCCAGCGCGCCTTTCCCGGCATTATTGCAACAGTACTTCTCACAGCATTATTCGTGGTTACATTTCGACATATGCAAATAAGGCCATTGGTGGAAGACATATGCAAAGAAGGCCATTAGTGGAAGACATGATGCTGCTATTCACAATGAATTGTATGAATCATTGGAAAGAATGAGTGGCCGAGCCGGTGTTCGAACCCACGTCCCAGTATTTATAGCCCTTGTCGATATATGGAAAGACCACTGTAAAATGTTAGAGTAAAGAGAGGGCAGCATATGTCGGCTCAGGGTTTCCACTGGGCCTCATAATTTTTTGGCCAACTTTTATTTTTATTTTTTACGTATGGGGGAGGGTCCGGTTTTTTTAACTGTATTGATATACTCTATTTTAAGCATACCTAGCACATTTAGGGTGTGTTCTGCCATTGACTTAATTGTGTCATATAGTGTATCAAATTCAATACAGCTAAACACAAAATACAATTCTAAATAAATAAACAAAACATTAAAACTCTTTTCATTCTTTAATTATGATTATGATTTCATCATGGTTCATCATGGTTCACAAATACATATTACATGAAATGTCATAACATGATAATTTTACTAAATAAAAAAAACCTTTGAACATGTTTTCCTTCTTTTATTATTATAACTTCATCTCGATGATTCAACTTCATTTGATATTGTATCAGTCTATGGCCAATGAAACTACATGAAAAGGTTTAATAACCACAGATCCTCCTGCTTTTCATGTTTTTCCATTTACCATAGGCTGATGCAAAATCAAATGATTTCTGGTCACCACCATCAATCTTGAGTTTCATCAAATAATACAATGGCCTAGTGTCCAACCTGTTTCTAAGTTTGGTCTTTACTAGGTTTTGGACACTGAAACCTCGCTCACATTCTACACTCGACACAGGCACACACAACAGCGTGTAGGCTACATTTGCAACACATCCATACATCTCTCTTTTTCTCAACGCAATCTGACACACACTGTTTATATCATTCGCAACATCAATGAGAACACTTGTTGGTTTATAAGAACCTAGCGACTGTTCCAAGTACTTAACATAAATGATCATATTCTGATCCACAGAAATGTCAGTTGACTCATCAACCATGATACTAAACTTCGAATCGCCAAGGTCACTTTGGAATTTGTCATTGGTGACCTCAACCACCTTCAGGGACTGCAGGCTTGAACAACCCTGATCTATACAATGTTCATTGAGTTCTGAGATTAACATGTTAGGGAGATTGTTGGAAGCCATGAAGAATATGTTCGTCATTGCTGCAGTTACAGCAGACTCGGATTTGAACAGTTGGGCTTCAGCTGACTTTTTGTAATCTTTACTAGCCTGCACAATCTCGAGGGCGACAGGATGACCATTTTTTTCCTGTAGAAACGTATTTATAATTATTTGTTGAAATTAGAAAAATGTATTCATGTATATATGTACATAAGGCCATTGGTGGAAGACATATACAAATAAGGCCATTGATGGAAGACATATACAAATAAGGCCATTGATGGAAGACATATACAAATAAGGCCTTTGGTGGAAGACATATACAAATAAGGCCATTGATGGAAGACATATACAAATTAGGCCATTGATGGAAGACATATACAAATAAGGCCATTGATGGAAAACATATACAAATAAGGCCATTGATGGAAGACATATACAAATAAGGCCATTGATGGAAGACATATACAAATAAGGCCATTGGTGGAAGACATATACAAATAAGGCCATTGATGGAAGACATATACAAATAAGGCCATTGGTGGAAGACATATACAAATAAGGCCATTGATGGAAGACATATACAAATAAGGCCATTGGTGGAAGACATATACAAATAAGGTCATTGGTGGAAGACATATGCAAATAAGGCCATTGATGGAAGACATATGCAAATAAGGCCATTGGTGGATGACATATGCAAATAAGGCCATTGGTGGAAGACATATACAAATAAGGCCATTGGTGGAAGACATATACAAATAAGGCCATTGCTGGAAGACATATACAAATAAGGCCATTGGTGAAGACATATGCAAATAAGGCCATTGATGGAAGACATATACAAATAAGGCCATTGGTGGAAGACATATGCAAATAAGGCCATTGGTGGAAAACATATGCAAATAAGGCCATTGGTGGAAGACATATACAAATAAGGCCATTGGTGGAAGACATATACAAATAAGGCCATTGATGGAAAACATATACAAATAAGGCCATTGGTGGAAGACATATGCGAATAAGGCCATTGGTGGAAGACATATGCAAATAAGGCCATTGGTGGAAGACATATGCAAATAAGGCCATTGGTGGAAGACATATGCAAATAAGGCCATTGGTGGAAGACATATGCAAATAAGGCCATTGGTGGAAGACATATGCAAATAAGGCCATTGGTGGAAGACATATGCAAATAAGGCCATTGGTGGAAGACATATGCAATAAGGCCATTGGTGGAAGACATATGCAAATAAGGTCATTGGTGGAAGACATATGCAAATAAGGCCATTGGTGGAAGACATATGCAAATAAGGCCATTGGTGGAAGACATATGCTGCTATTCACAATGAATGTTATCAATAATCGGAAAGAATGAGTGGCCGAGCCGGTGTTTGAACCCACGTCCCTGTATTTATAGCCATTGTCGATATATGGAAAGACCACTGTAACATGTTAGAGTAAAGAGAGGGCAGCATATATCGGCTGTAAGATAAAAGGCAACACGAAAGCCAGAGATTAACCTTTTGACATAACCAAACTTAAATAGCCAAAAATAAAGTTCACCTTTTTGTTCAGTATAAAAAGATAGATATCAAGTAGGCTATTTACCTTTTATTTTGTTGATGTTAACGCCGCTTTCAACATCTTTTCAGTTATATCACGATGCTTCCTGTATAAGTTACCAGTACTACTTGTCCATTTATCCTGACACCAGCCAGTCAGTCGTTATGCTAACCTCGCATCCCTAAGCAGCCATTAATACCATTTTTGAAGTCATTGGAATGACCCGACCGAGGATTGAGCCCGCGACCCCCCCGCACCCGAGGCGGACACCCTACCACTACACCACCGAGGTGGTCGCTATATACCAACTTTGAAAAGTAATCAGCCGATGCAGATTAAATGAACCGTGACTATCTATTAATCCTTTCCCATATTCAGACACATTTGCATCCTCGGTACCCAGGCTATTCATAAAATATATGATACCCTGGGCAAATTGGCTAGCGAAGTTTCGTAAAGCATGCATCACGATTTCCTCCGTAACTACACTTTAATTTTCGTTTCGCATGAGGTTTGTGTTATGCGGCCTATCAAGCGGCTGTCTTTCACCTCATAAAATATTCATGAGTACGAGATTTTTACAGCCAATTTGACCAGGGTATCACATGTTTTATGAATAGCCTGGGTACCGAGGATGACACATTTGTAACAGACGACTTTTGAAATCATTGTGACAAAAGGGGAAATTGCTCATGATGAGCAATTTCTCCATTTGCCACAATGATTACATCTCATATTCAATAATCATACTATCATTTATATAGATTTTCCGCTATATTACGGAAATGATGATGCAGATGTATTGTATTGGGAAAGGGCTAAGACTGCATATTAAAACAATTGAAGCCTACCTTGGTTACAAAACAACACAGAGGAAAGAAGAATGGATAACACCAGGAAACCGAGAAACCATAGGAAACGAAAATGAATAACGAAGCACAATATGGAAACAAAATCTTATAGAGTGAAAGACCGATACAGAGTTTTTAAAACAAAGAAATTCAATGAAAGGTAAGATTTGATCAAAGTAATTTTTACGATGTTTAATTGTTGTCCCAAGATATTTTCAAACCAGCGGACTGCAGGGACTTCATATCTGATAAAATGGTTAACATATAGAAAGCGACGAACATGAACACATCGTAATAGCGATCAGAACTACTGCTACGCTGTTTTAATAAGACCCCCCTTGGCGCTTAGGGTTATGGGGTTAGCATTACGAATGAGTTGCTGGTTACGTGTCAGAATAAATGGACCAGTAGTACTGGTAACAGACGACGTTGAAAGCTTCTTGGTAAAACCATGGAAAATCTCTTCAATTGAAAGCGGCACCTCGGTCATGGTGGAGTGCCCTTGGGCAAGGCACATTTTTCTAGACTAGTACTGGTTTGTTTACCCAGGGATCATGAATAAGTGAACTGTCGCCGTGATATAACTGAAATAATGTTGAAAGCGGCGTAAAACCCCAATAAATAAATAAATTCAATTGAAAGCATCATACTTGAATAGAGTGGAACATAATGTTTCTAAAGGAGAAATTGCTCATTATAAGCAATTTCTCCTTTTGCCGCATTTTTTTCCCAAAACCTTTCTGCTGCAGAGGCGTTTAAATGCCTCTATATGGGGGGAAAGGATTAATCTAAATAGGTCTTAAATGCGTTAAGGTTGGTTTTCATAGAGTAACGTTTATTGGGGCCGTGCTCTGCGAAAACGAACCGTAATGTGATTGTTAAACACCTGGGAAAAGAATTGCATGAGCATCCATACAAAAGGATATAGACGATTTCTGACGCCTCTGCAGCAGACGGCTATTTGAAAACATAGTGACAAAAGAAGAAATTGCACAAAACGTGCAATTTCTCCTTTTGCCACAATGTTTTCCACTTTAAGTCATAGGTTTATCCATTCAATTATATAGATTTTCTATTTTTGAACAAAATATGTTGAAAGTCGTCTGCTGCAGAATTGTCGTATGAGGGAAATGGTTAATGGATGCTGCTTTACCGACGTTTCTGGAAACGTTCGATCATCTTCTAGACTTGAGTGGAGGCGTTTGCCACACTCTTTCAAACATCGTCCGCTGCAGAGGCGTTAAAATGCCTCTGGATGGGGGAAAAGGATTAATCTGCATAGGTCATGCATGCGTAAATGTTGGTTTTCCTGGAGAAATGCATGGGAAAAGAATAGCATGAGCATACATGCTAATAGATCCTAATGGATAACGCCTCTGGATGAGGAAAAGGATTAATCTGCATAGGTCATGCATGCGTAAATGTTGGTTTTCCTGGAGAAACGCATGGGAAAAGAATAGCATGAGCATACATGCTAATGGATCCTAATGGATAACGCCTCTGGATGGGGGAAAAGGATTATAATCTGCATAGGTCATGCATGCGTAAATGTTGATTTTCCTGGAGAAACGCATGGGAAAAGAACAGCATGAGCATACATGCTAATGGGGATATCCTAATGAATATTGCTTTACAGAAGTTCCGGGAAACCTTTTTACCATGTTCTGCCTGATATGGCTCTACGCTGGTCGCAATTACATAAAGGTTGGTTTTTGCAGAACACCTCATTTATCCTTAAATCTACCCTCATTGAGTTGTAGGCGTTGGGTTTCGAAACCGGGCGTCCCGGGTTCGATCATAGCTTACGGCAGTATTTGTACTATGTCCATGGACAAGGCAAATTGTCTGGCGTTATACTGGTCTTCCACCCTCGGTTCATGAATAAATGATATGTAGCCTCCATATAAATGAAATACGGTTGAAAACGGCGTACACACCTCAATAAAACACACATTTTATTTTGGTTTATACGTTGAAGCGATAAATCATACAAACACTCTAATATATTCTCATAAAACACACGTTATACAGATTTGAGCCGCGTCAACCGATGTAGAGTCTTGTTGCACGTGCGAAATTGGTGACTCCGGTTAGCCCGTGCATCTGCACAATCTCATCAAAGCATTCACTCTTCATCCACACGTAAACTAGTCCATTTTGACAACACTTTAGAATGGTTGCCCTCTGGACATATTGTCCATGTAGTTATAAGCTATGCCTCATTGGAAGGGCAACACACCTCAATTCGTGAGCCGCGGCTATCTCCAGACATCATGATATATGTTTTTCTTCGAGGCTATTCAGTTACCATGTTAATGCGAAGAGTGAGATATGCAAACTAAATCCTTATTAAAGTTCTCGACATCTGACAATAACCCATTAGCTTTTAAGGTCCGCTCGGAACACCCGGTCACGTCTTAAAAACCTTTACGGTGACAAGCGAGTATTAGGATCGTCGCAAATCAAAGAATATTAATAAATCATTTCTATCATATTTGGGGAATATAAACATGCAACGACTGGCTTTTGAAAACGAAAATTATCGTTTCCACACCGTTTATTTAGCCCCCCCCCCCCCCCCCCCCCCGCCCTCCTTGGCATGATGACTTCCCCTTCCACGAGACGTCTGTCCGTCCGTCCGTCTGTCCACCTATTTGTCTGTCTGTATGTCCGTTACGCTCCCACCTACTGATATATTGCCTGGTGGTATGCGTCACGATATATGTGTTACTCCGAAAGTTCTTGTCCAACTTTGTCGTTCGTTTAAGAGCAAAATAAACATAAATACTTATAAATATTGAGTATAACTCGTCTGTCTACATCAAGATCACCCAGTCCATCCGCTAAGTTTCACCTGACTTCTCACTGTTAATTCATTCATTATATATCTGACAAACTGCGCTATAAAAACCAGATTGCTTAAATGCGAATGCAGGAATACACTGTGGCCGATTGTTAAGTGTAGAGACTTTGGAACCGGACGTCCCAGCTTCGATCCCCAGTCGCGACGCGGAGGTCAAAATGGAGTGGCCTTGGGTTAGGCATATTTTCTAGTCTAGTACTGGTTTGTTTTTTAACCCATGGTTTATGGATAAGGGAGCTGTCGCCTGAAATACTGTTGAAAAACAGCGTTAAAAAACAAATAATATTAATAGATAAATAAGAAGCGAATACAGATCTGTGTGTCTGTTTAATTGTAATTAATACACAAATGTTGGTTCTCCGTAGCAACGACTAATATATCTTGATCTAGTGATAATTGTGGATTGTTTTCATAGGTTGAAAATTGGTTCACAAAATCACGAGACAATTCCTATAACTGAAATACTGCTGAAAAACAGCGTTAAAAAACAAATAATATTAATAGATAAATAAGAAGCGAATACAGATCTGTGTGTCTGTTTAATTGTAATTAATACACAAATGTTGGTTCTCCGTAGCAACGACTAATATATCTTGATCTAGTGATAATTGTGGATTGTTTTCATAGGTTGAAAATTGGTTCACAAAATCACGAGACAATTCCTTGAACACCCCCCCTTTCCCACAATCACCAAATTTACAGAAGACGACTTTAAAGACAGTTAGTAAAACATACGGAAAATCTCTTTAAATGAAGATTTAATAACTGAAAACAGTTGAACACATTGTGGACAAAGGAGAAATTGCTTGTTCTGAGCAATTTCTCCTTTTGCCACGAGTGTATTTCAAGACTAATCTGCTGCAGATGCGTCAACATGTTTCTATAAGTGGGAAAGGGTAAAATTAAACTAGCTACACGAAATTCAATATTCGCCGAAGGAGGCTAAAAGAGTTATGGCTAACGGGATCTTTTCCTCGAATTATCGACGTCTTCGAGGGATCCCTCTCGAATTATGCAGCAGACGACTTTAAAAATTATGAAATCCAAAATATAGAAATCCCCTTTAAATGATATCATTATTATTGAATAGAGTTAAAATCATTCACAGTGGCAAATGGAGAAATTGCTAATTATAAGCAATTTCGCCTTTTGCCACAGTGATTTCAAAAGTCGTCTGTTGCAGAGGCGTCAGAAAGCGTCTATATGTGGTAAAGTGTTAATTCATTGATGTATGTTCAGCTTTGTCATTCATTAGAACTTAAATGTTTATTATCAAAAGCAAGCTAGTGAGAACAAAATCATTTAAAAAAAAACCGGCGCATCAACATTTTCTGATTGCTATGCTTATTTCAAACTACCGATCCACTGCATGTTCGAGGTATCGCTAATTTAATGGACATTATGGCGTACGTGTATTGTTATCAACTAGTGACATTTTGTTTTAATTATGTCCATCGAAAGTACGAACATGTCTCCATATATCTTCCGCACCGACGCGATGTGGCGTTAATATTCCCAGTCGTATCTGTCAACATTGCCTTTTAAGATTTGACAAACAACACGCAAATAAATAGGAATAGAAAACGCAGTAGGTTTTCGCGTTTTACCTGGAATGTCGTCATTCAAAGCTCTATGGGTTTGCATTAATCAGCCAGACGGAGATATATCAACCCTTCATCCATGTTCTACACCAGCAAATGATGGTTTATATGGAGGATATGTTTTTGTTTTTTCAAAATCTACTTATAGTGATAAGCGTCATTCGTCTTCCACTAATGGACTAAAAAGTACTTCAGAAAGCGTCTATATTAAGGAAAGTGTTAAATAGCATGCCAACTGGCCGACGTGATTTTGCTAAAACAATGATGATACAGCGATAAATAAAATATGATATCTCCCTCCTTTAAAGTTATTAGTTTGCTACCGAGAGAAACTAGGTTTCGGTTAGTCTGAATTCAGTTACTTATATAATAATAATAATAATATTATTTCAATATCGAGATTGAACTATTCGGGTTCAAAGAGACGTCTTGATTTTTGTAGATTTGATAAAAGCGGCGCTTTACGAAAGCCAACCGTAAGGCATTTGCGACCAGTGTTGATCCAGATCAACCAACACATTTTCTGGGTCTGCGATGTTAGCTCATTAGTCAAAAAAGGTTTCAAAGAAAGCAGCATCCATTTGGTTCTTAAGCTTGAATGCACAGACAGGTATTTCTTTCCAGGTGTGTTATAATTGCGTAAAGGTTTTATTCCCTGGATTACCGGCCAAACAAGAACATTGTATTTGTAATATATTTTTTATAAATATACTGTTTCCAGGCTCTGTCTCGTTATGTCATTATTACAGAGTTTAAGCTTAGTTCACAGATTACAGACGCTTTCTGACACCCCTATAGCAGACGACTTTTCAAAACATTTTGGAA
The DNA here is from genome assembly GCA_031761405.1 of Serripes groenlandicus. Classification (NCBI taxonomy): domain Eukaryota; kingdom Metazoa; phylum Mollusca; class Bivalvia; order Cardiida; family Cardiidae; genus Serripes; species Serripes groenlandicus. The sequence goes on along the minus strand of JASEVX010000007.1, from coordinate 54,149,559 downwards.
AAGGGAGAACTTTCTCATAATGAGCAATTTCTTTATTTGATTTTATATTTATTTCGTTTATAGAGAATTTCAAAAAAAAAATCAAAAAAAGTTTAAAAGTCATCTGCTGCAGTGTTTATACCACACATGTATCTACTGCTTATACGATGTTATACCACACATATCTACTGACTATACGAGTTTTAACTACACTTTCTAGAAATGTAGACCAAGTTAAGCCTATACACTGGTGCTTTCTAATCTTCCATTCTAGCGCATTTATATTTCTCAAAGACTTATCCAGTTATATGCAAGAACGTCTACAAAAGCAAAGGTGGCGATGAAATGGGCGTATTCAGACTGGTCTAGCAAACCGAGCACTCGGACATGTGCTCGCCGAATTAACCAATCAAATAACAGATTTTGACGAGCATTCGCTAAGCGCTCGGTGTGTACACACCAGTTGCAGGAATTCAGCAGGCTAAGGTTTAGGCTTACCCCACTTCCGACCAATCGACAGTAAACGACTTTGAAAAGATATCGATGACAATATTAAACATCTCTATAAATAATAGTTGAGTAATTGAAATGAGTTGAAAAAAGTGTGGCAAAAGGATAATTTGCTCATTATTAACAACCGTCTACTAAGCAAATGCGTCAACATGCGTCAAATCCGTCTGCAACTGGAACAGTGTTAATATATTATATATCAAGACACATGAGAGAGTAAAAAAGTTGTTGGTTATTTACTTGGTCGTTTCGTAAGATACATCATGATGATCTTGGGACCAGATTATTTTATTATCTAGGGGGAGTTCTGATCCATTTGAAAATTTTCGTGAGAGCGTTAACCAGGTTAAATAAGCTAAGCAATTTTAGGAGCCTTACCGTATGACATGCATTAATGGTGTTTTTGTTTGTTTGTTGTATGTCTCACAACAGCCAGATTAGATGTCTATTTTATAACCTAACCATTACATTTATTCTTAATTTGTGCCGAAAATGTCATATCGCTAAGATTTGTCTGCCCTGTGGTTAACCCTTTCCCACATACAGAGGCTTCCTGACGCCGCTGCAGTAGATGAAATTTGAAAACACTTTGGCAAAAAAGAGATTTTGCTCACGATGAGCAATTTCTCCATTTCCCACAATGTTTTCAACTCTTGTTAATAATTTTTATTTCATTTATAGTTATTTTCCATGTTTTGCTTAGAGGTTGTCAAAGGCGCTACATATTTGTTGCATGTGGGAAAGGGTTGATGGACACTGAAACAGAAACTTTTCTAGTGAAAACGAAGGACACTTAAGTTATTCCCTTGCATACCTAGTAATTCTGTCAAAGACCCAGTACTTTCCCATGAAGACCCAGTTATTTCATTGAAGACCAACTAAGTCACCTGCAGACCCAGCAATTTTCCTTGAAGACCCAGTTATTCCCAGCTAAGTCCATTGAAGACCCAGTAATTTCCCTTGAAGACTTAAGCTAAGTACCTTGAAGACACAATAATTTCCCTTGGAGATCCAGCTAAGTCCCCTGAAGACTCAGTCATTTCTCTTGACGACGCAGTTATTCCCTTGAATACCCAGCTAAGTCCCTTGAAGACCAAGTAATTTTCATTGAAGACTCAGTTATTCCCTTGAAGACACAGATAAGTCCCTTGAAAACCCAGTAATTTTCATTGAAGACCCAGCTAAGTCCCTGGAAGACCCAGTTATTTCCATTGAAGGCACAGCTAAGTCCCCTAAAGACTCAGTAATTTCCATTGAAGACCCAGCTAAGTCCCTGGAAGACTCAGTAATTTCCATTGAAGACCTAACTAAGTCCCTTGAAGACCCAATACTTTCCATTGAATACCCAGGCAGCTAAGTCCCTTGAAGACCCAGTAATTTCCTTTGATAACCCAGTTATTCCCCTGAAAACCCAGTAATTTCCCTGGAAAACCCAGGTAAGTCACACGAAGACCTAGTTATTTCATTTGAGACCAAGCTAAGTCCCTTAAATACCAAGTAATTTTCCTTGAAGACTAAGTTATTCCCTTGAAGACCCAGCTAAGTCCCCTGAAAACTACTAAGTCCTTTAATAACCCAGTGATTTCCCTTTAAGACCCGGCTAAGTCCCTTGAAGACTCAGTCATTTCCATTGAAGACCAAGTTATTCCCTTGAAGACCCAGCTAAGTCCCCTGAAAACTAAGTCATTTCTCTTGAAGACTGAGCTAAGTTCCCTGAAGACTCAGTCATTTACCTTGAAGACCCAGTTTAAGTCCCTTGAAGACCCAGTATTTTCATTTGAAGACCTAGTAATTTCCCAGTAATGTCCCTTGAAGACCAAATAAATTCCCCTGAAGAACCAGAAATTTCGCTTGAAAACGCAGTAATTTCCCCTGAAAACCCAGTTATTTCCCTTGAAGATCCAGTTATGCCTCTTGAAGACCAAGTATTTTCCCATTGAAGACCCAGTAATTTCCCTTGAAAACCAAGTAAGAACTTCGTTTCGTGCGGATTTACCAATTTCCCAACTTGCTGACGTATACATATATATGTAGCAGACTATTTTTGAAAGCACGAAGTAGAAAATGAGCAAGTAATCCCTTTGTTACAATGTTTTCAACTATATTAACTAAGTATACTTTCATTTACAGAGAATTCCCATATTTTTACCTAGATATTTTCAATATCGTCTGCAGCAGATTCTTTGTATATGAGAAAGGGTTCATACAATGTTGCCATAGTATATAACACTATCCAGCATTAAAAATAGTGCTGCGATGTCGACATCATTCAATTCTTACTTTATAACTATTAAAACTTGAGAATATTTTTTAAATATTATTGAAATAAAATTTAAATCTGAATAATTGTTCGATACCTTAGTGTAAGTTGTATTTCCTTGAACATTTTCATCGTGCGACATTAACGAGAAGTGTTACTGTTCGACAAGCGAAATACATGATCAGATTTCCCCCCGTGCGGGCTCATTAGAATGTCCCACGTTCGCCATTCGGACCCGTATAACACTAAACACAATATTTGATTGGCTATATTGTTTAGCAATTCAGCAATTATGTTACCGGCTTTGAAACTGAACAACATTGGCTTTCCCTTCTTGTCGCTCAGGATTGTGGGGGAAGCAGTACAACTGACTTGCTGGTGTCAGGATACATACACTTTTATACCCAGGAAACACGTGATATAACTGAACAATTGCCGGAAGCGGCATTAAAACATACAAACAACCTTTGACAATGAGAATGTATTACTGGTGATTTTCTTACCATTGTATTCAATTTACATCAGTTTTTAACGGCTTGTGCAATGTAGCAACCCGTTTTGTAATCAAAGTTGATTTAATCTGTATATTTCAATTTAAAATAACAAGAAACCTATGTACACATATAAATAAGGTCTTATTTCAAAAGGTTAAGACAGAAAAATTGCATAATACATACAAGAATAGCAAGAACCCGTTTTGTAATACCAATTTTTGAGACTCAAACCGTTTTGTACTAAAATATATCGGAAAGTAATTATTTCAGCTATAATTTACAAGGAATCAATACACACATGTTAAATAATAATTGTTTCTTAGGGATGGGAATTAAATCGCGCGTTAAACATACATGAATATCAAGAAGCTGTTTTGTAATACCGCATTTTAAATTTCAACCCGTTTTGTAATAACAAATTCCAAAAGTCAATTAAAGTTAAATTTTCAATGTAAAATTACAAGAAACCTATATACAAATGTTAAACGGTTTTATTTTAGAGAAAAAATGCAAAATACGTACATGAATATCAAGATCCCGTTTTGTAATATCAATATTGGAAATGTAACAATCTGTTTATTTCAGCTATAATTTACAAAGAATCAATACACAAATGTTAAATAATACTTATTTCAGAAGGATGGTAATGAAATCGCAAGTGAAACATAAATGAATATCAAGAACCAGTTTAGTAATAGTCAAATTTCAGACTCAACCTGTTCTCCAATTAAAATATCGAATTTCAATTAAACTGAAAGTTTTAACTCAGAATTACAAGAAACTTATCAAAAAATATTAAAATTTCTTATTTTAGAAGGACAAATTGCATAATACATACATAAATATCAAGAACCCGTTTTGTCATATCACTTTTCGGGATTTAACCCGTTTTGTGATAAAAATATCGGAATGTAAGCATCTGTTTATTTCAGCTACAATTTACACGGAATCAATACACAAACGTAAACTACAGAATGTTGGGAATAAAAGCGCATGTGATTCATACATGGATATGAAGAAGCCGTTTTGTAATACCATATGTTGAGGCTCAACCAGTTTTGTAATAAATATTTGATAGATGAAAGAAACTGTTTCAACTACTAAAATGTACAAGGAATCAATGTTAAAATGTTGAATAAAACTTATTCAAGGGGTCGAAAATTACAGACATTTATACTTGTTATAAGCCGTTTTGTAATAACAATTTTGAGACTCAACCCGTTTTGTAATAAAAAATGTCGGATATGAGGAAATCAGTTTATTTCAACTTAAATTTACAAGGAATCAATGTACAAATATTAAATAATACCTATTACAGAAGGGTGATAATTAAATAGCGCTTTGAAAAGACATGAATGTCCAGAACCGGTTTTACCATTTTGAGATTCAACATGTTTTGTTATAAAACTTTGAAGATGAAATAAACTATTATATAAGCAGCATTTAGGAATTTCAACATAATTAGATAAACAAGATATGTGTTTGATTTGAACGAGTTTTTAATTGATACAATGAAAAAGTCACGAGTTTTCGTGTCTTCAAGGACCGTCTGCATGGTGACGATTTTCTGTGATTGAAACTTATAATACCAATAGTATGAAGCAATTATCATGATGGCAATGATAGATTATTTAATATTGAGATACCGATTTTACTGACTGTAAAAAACGAATATTTTGGTAATTTAATATTTCTGTCCCATTTCAGTTCGTACCTTCGCTTCATTGTGATTTGCTGAATCTTATATATTTTTTATTGATAAGTTAGAATTCTGATCATTGTTTTTAAGTACGTAAATATTATTACTGGTGATCATAAGACTCTGTTTAGGCTTGGCTTTTGTTAAATGTTTTTCTGGCCTGTATTTTGCTGCACCAGTATTTTAACTTTGTGATAGTAATTCTCATGGTTTGCTGACCTAGTTGAATTATAAGCTCAGAAGTTTTGGACAATTTATTGAACAAAAATGGTTCTAATAAGAAATCTAATTCTGTCCGAACTAATGAGGTTATTCTCTTGTCCTTTTCTTCTGAGGTTCTTTTGACGTCCATAACGTGTGTACTGTATACCTTAGCTCAGACATTTTGGACAAGTAATTGAACAAAAATGGTTCTAATAAGGAAACTAATTCTGTCCGAACTTGTGAGGGTTACTCTCTTGTGCTTTTCTTCTAAGGTTCTTTTACGTCCAAAACTTGTGGACTGTATACCTTTAAGCTCAGAAGTTTTGGACAAGTAATTGAACAAAAATGGTTGTAATAAGAAAACTAATTATGTCCGAACTTGTGAGGTTATTCTCTTGTCTTTTCTTCTGAGGTTCTTTTGATGTCCAGAACTTATGGACTGTATACCTTTTAGCTCAGAAGTTTTGGACAAGTAATTAAACAAACATGGTTCTAATAAGACTTTGGGGGTATTCCTTTTGAACATATGCAAAATATGTTTATAATCAAATTATATTCATCAAAATTGGACAAAACTGTTATTTTAGATACACCTGTTATATTAAATTGATTTTCAGTAAATATATTTACTTATATAAGTTTTACAAAGGGTTAAGTAGGTGAAGCGTAATTAAAGTATTTCGGTGTAGAAGTTAATGTTGTTTGAAATGCTGCTAGTTGGTGTTTCTCACAAGTTTAGGGACAATGATTCCTCACAATTTGGACATGATCACCTCACATTAATGGACAATAAAGATGCTACCCATAATATCAAAGTGTACAATATGCAACCCAAAAGTCAAAATTTGCACAAGTACCCTCTCATGAGACAGACAGAGACAGACAGACAAACAGACAGACAGACGCATATATATA
>JASEVX010000007.1:53937410-54143298 GCA_031761405.1 Serripes groenlandicus | reverse complement strand
CAGCGGCGTCTTTCCAAAGAGCTAGTGGACTAGTCCATGTTCAAGATCGGGCGACTTTATTGTTTAAGTTATAAGAGATTTGGAATATTTTGATAACTCAATGCTGATTTCATGTGAGAAAGCTCATTACGAGCTGACTAACCCGAATCTGTGTTGTTCGCCAAAACTTCCTTATTGCCATTTGTGTTGAAAGAGTTAAAACATCTAAACCCTTTTGAATTCAACAGACACACCGTTTTTATAAATCAAAATGATAAAATGTTTGCGTCTTTAGAAAATTTGATGTATTCATAGCATGGTGAATTCATCACTAAAGAATAATTTAAACCATATTTTGTCATTTAAATCACAAGGTTATTTTGCAAACTCATGTCAGTGAAAAGAAACTCTTTTCCCAAAAACACAAGTTAAATATGTTGGACTATGTATACACATATCTAAGAAATGATTGGTCACTAGATAATTTAATCCCCAAGAGAAAAGAATGGATGGATTTACTGATATGTCGAGTTTAAACCCGTTTGATAACATCTTGCATAACTGCAGTTAGCCTTCTCCACTTGAACATAATTAAAAAAAGAGAGATGGTAAGATGAGACAAGAAAATTGTATATATTATAGTTTCCTTTGTGAACCTTTATACACGAATAACAAGTGTGCATAACAGTCACCATTAATACAAACACAATATAATACTATTATTAACACATAACTTCACATGAAAGGGTTATTTATGATTATACAACAATACTCTAAATAACCATTTTCCACCTGCAGACACAATTTGATGTACACGTAACCGCATCAGACGACATTTGAAAAATTAAAACTGCTCATAATGAGCACTTTCTCCATTTGCTACAATATTTTCAATCCTATTAAATGATTACGCTATTATTTAAAATCCTTTTTAATGTTTTTGCTCAGACGATTTTGAAGTCGTCTGCTGCAGAGATCAAAAGAACTTTGAAAGTGTGTTGAAATCAGATATAGCATATAATTATGCAATTTGCATTTTTGTATGGTAGTGAACGCCACGTAGCGACCATAACGGGCCGTGCTATGCGAACATCACTAAATATGCACAGCCATGCTATGTCATATAAATGTGCACTATATGCCCGAGACTTCTTTCTCCGCCTCGGTCGTTTAGTGGTAGAGCGTCCGCCATGGCGCAGGAGGTCGCAGGATCAATCCCCGTCGGGTCATACAAAGAACTAACTATGAAAGAGTTAAGTGCAAATAGATAAACCAGATCATTTTCCAGTTTTCATCTTTCATTGTGTTATTCTTGTTTTTCAAATATTAATATGAAGATGAATATTTATATGAAGGTGTCTCCGTTTGGTAATTAATTACTTCTCTTTAGGAAAAGGTGTTGGGTTTACATTTGTCAATCCACTTTCTCAGCTGAACCAATAAACTAGATTTCAATTATTTCAATTACTTTATTTCAAAACTATGGAAATTCTCTTTAAATGAAAGTTGTTATGAGTATTTTTTTTCTTTTGCCACCATTATCAAACATTGTCTGCTGCAGAGATGTCAAAAAGCGTATGTATGTGGTTAGGGTTAGTTCATGAAATCATAAAAACTACAGAAGCTATTCGACAAGCAATATGTACCGCGGATCAAGTCAAGTCAAATCGGGATATGACATATATATGGAGAGGAATATCCGCCAAAACTCTATTTGTCTTGATGACATTCTTATGTATAAACATTACATGCTCATGTGTCTTGATGACATTCTTATTTATAAACATTACATGCTCAAACACTATGGATCTTTATGACATTCTTATTCATAAACATTACATGCTCATGTGTCTTGATGACAGTCTCATTTATTAACATTACATGCTCATGTGTCTTCTTTCTTACACGCATGTCTCATCTCATGTTTCATTATTACAAGTGCATGTTGAATGATGCTTATTGCATCTTTCTTTCTTGCACTTGCATTTGTCTTACCGTATTGTTCGTCTAAGTCATATTATGACACCAGATGGCGCTTTAAATTGCGCCACCTGGTGTCAAAATATGACTTACCGTATTCGTGTTAATGCCATGTCTTAATGCTTCAATGTCATGCGTGTTAGTGCATACTTCGTTCGTCTTAGTTCCTGATTGTGAACTCGTAAGGAAGACATATGGGATGAGACATGCATGTAAGATGTAAGAACGAAGACACATGAGCATGTAATGTTTATAAATAAGAATGTCATAAAGACCCATAGAGTTTGAGCATGTAATGTTTATAAATGAGAATGTCATCAAGACACATGAGCATGTAATGTTTATAAATAAGAATGTCATCAAGACACATGAGCATGTAATGTTTATAAATAAGAATGTCATCAAGACACATGAGCATGTACTGTTTATAAATAAGAATATCATCAAGACACATAGAGTTTTGGCGGATATTCCCTTCCATACATCCGAAGCTTTCCGATTAGTTTAGCGTCATATATTGTAGGTCGATGTTGGTATTCTAACATATTTTGGACCCTTTATGCATTGCAGATGTTTATTATTTGCAGTTGTTTAATTATACATTTGTTAATACATAAGTAACATAGTCAAAGTGTTATTTCTATATACGAGTTATTGTTATTCCCTTGTAGCAGTGACATTGTACATGTACAACGTGTATAGTTTTTGAAAACAACGCGGAAAATGAGATATCTTTATATGCACATATTCTCATGACCTTGAATATTACTAGAATTTGCTTAATCATGTATCACGAAGGTAATATATTTGCTTCATGTTTCGAAAATTGAAAACAGAAAAGAAACTTATTTTCTAGTCGTAGCTATCGAGCGCGACAAGCTCTTTTTTTGCTGTTCATTAGTACTTTCGTACTTTACCGAAGTCAGCCTATAGCATGATGCTTTCTGGAATAGGATACATTTACTACAAGTAACCGTGTCTTACCCTGGGGAGTACTTTGAGGGTATGAATTGAACAATAAACCGTTTCCATCAGTATTTATTTACAAACCACAATACACAATGCATTTCGAACATCCCTCATTGAAGAGTATATGCTATCATTTTTAAATTTAGTGTACAACTAATTATCTTTATGAAATAGTACGTTACCGCTGAAAAGCGTCTTGTACATTTTTATTCGAAATGATTTTTGGAATCAAGACGCCTAGACTAAATAACTCATATGTTTCATATTTCGTCAACCCGTTATTTTATCTTATTTTCATTTCATATTTTATTCTTTTTTAGTATATTTGTTATCATTCGGATTCGATTATCTGAATTTATTTGAGTCGGAATCGAAAAGCTGCATTCAATTTGTTTACAGACTTGGAACACGTTTGAAAGCAAAGGATAAAATTGAACAACACTGATTTCTACATGGACAAGTAATTCCCGCCTAAAGTAGTAGCTAAAAGGAAAAGTCTCATTCCACAGTTAAAGATTCTTCTTTTGCAGCATTGTTCACCTCAATATAAGAATTAAACTTTATCTAATAGACATTTTCTAAATTGTCGTCTAGATGTTTCTCAAAGTGATCTGCTGCAGAAGTGTTTAGAAATGTCTCATTGTGAATACGATGCATATGATGGTGTTCCGTTTGATACCGTTACACTGATATTCTAACAATTAAAGATAAAGACACATCGTCATTATGACGAACAGTATGCAGAACGTTTTGTTAGTCATGGTACATCAGACCTGAAATAAAAATAAAAATATGAAACTAAATTTAATAATTAATTGACCATGTGATGTTTATTCATCGTTTATTGTGAAAATTAATTGTACAAGAGCGTCGCAACTGCCTTATTCGACGTTATAAGTTGAAGAACCGTCATAACAACATTATACGTGACGCTTTCACCTTGATATGTGACACTTTTATGTACACACATGACGCTTTCACATTGCTATGTGACATTTTTGTTTATACATGTGAGGCTTTTTTCATTTAATGTGACAGAAAAGACATATTGTGTGGTGGAGTCAACAGTTTCACCCCGATTTATGATATCACTAATATATATATGTTACGGTTTCATCAGTGTTTGTGACAAATTCGTCAATCCATGTTGTTGATTCAACGATACTTGTGGTAGTTTCATCTTGATATGTGATCTTTTTATTCATACATGTGATGGCATCCTTTAATAATACATATGAAGCTTTCTGTACTCCGTTATAAAAAGACAGAGCTTTCACCGACACCTGTCTTGCTTTCTATACTCTGTTATATAAAGACAGAGCTTCCACCGACACATAACTTGCTTTCTGTACTCTGTTATATAAAAACAGAGCTTCGATCGACACCTACCTTGCTTTCTGTACTCTGTTATATAAAGACAGAGCTTCCATGGACACCTACCCTGCTTTCTGTACTCTGTTATGTAAAGACAGAGCTTCCAAAGACACCTACCTTGCTTTATGTACTATGTTATATAAAGACAGAGCTTACACCGACACCTACCTTGCTTTCTGTACTCTGTTATATAAAGACAGAGCTTGGACCGACACCTACCTTGCTTTATGTACTATGTTATATAAAGACAGAGCTTCCACCGACATCTACCTTGCTTTATGTACTATGTTATATAAAGACAGAGCTTCCACCGACATCTACCTTGCTTTATGTACTATGTTATATAAAGACAGAGCTTCGACCGACACCTACCTTGCTTTATGTACTATGTTATATAAAGACAGAGCTTGGACCGACACCTACCTTGCTTTATGTACTATGTTATATAAAGACAGAGCTTCGACCGACACCTACCTTGCTTTCTGTACTATGTTATATAAAGACAGAGCTTCGACCGACACCTACCTTGCTTTCTGTACTATGTTATATAAAGACAGAGCTTCCACCGACATCTACCTTGCTTTATGTACTATGTTATATAAAGACAGAGCTTGGACCGACACCTACCTTGCTTTATGTACTATGTTATATAAAGACAGAGCTTCGACCGACATCTACCTTGCTTTATGTACTATGTTATATAAAGACAGAGCTTCGACCGACACCTACCTTGCTTTATGTACTATGTTATATAAAGACAGAGCTTCGACCGACACCTACCTTGCTTTCTGTACTATGTTATATAAAGACAGAGCTTCGACCGACACCTACCTTGCTTTCTGTACTATGTTATATAAAGACAGAGCTTCCACCGACATCTACCTTGCTTTATGTACTATGTTATATAAAGACAGAGCTTGGACCGACACCTACCTTGCTTTATGTACTATGTTATATAAAGACAGAGCTTCGACCGACACCTACCTTGCTTTATGTACTATGTTATATAAAGACAGAGCTTGGACCGACACCTACCTTGCTTTATGTACTATGTTATATAAAGACAGAGCTTCGACCGACACCTACCTTGCTTTCTGTACTATGTTATATAAAGACAGAGCTTCGACCGACACCTACCTTGCTTTCTGTACTATGTTATATAAAGACAGAGCTTCGACCGACACCTACCTTGCTTTCTGTACTATGTTATATAAAGACAGAGCTTCCACCGACATCTACCTTGCTTTATGTACTATGTTATATAAAGACAGAGCTTGGACCGACACCTACCTTGCTTTATGTACTATGTTATATAAAGACAGAGCTTCGACCGACATCTACCTTGCTTTATGTACTATGTTATATAAAGACAGAGCTTCGACCGACACCTACCTTGCTTTATGTACTATGTTATATAAAGACAGAGCTTCGACCGACACCTACCTTGCTTTCTGTACTATGTTATATAAAGACAGAGCTTCGACCGACACCTACCTTGCTTTCTGTACTATGTTATATAAAGACAGAGCTTCCACCGACATCTACCTTGCTTTATGTACTATGTTATATAAAGACAGAGCTTGGACCGACACCTACCTTGCTTTATGTACTATGTTATATAAAGACAGAGCTTCGACCGACACCTACCTTGCTTTCTGTACTATGTTATATAAAGACAGAGCTTCCACCGACATCTACCTTGCTTTATGTACTATGTTATATAAAGACAGAGCTTGGACCGACACCTACCTTGCTTTATGTACTATGTTATATAAAGACAGAGCTTCGACCGACACCTACCTTGCTTTATGTACTATGTTATATAAAGACAGAGCTTCCACCGACATCTACCTTGCTTTATGTACTATGTTATATAAAGACAGAGCTTGGACCGACACCTACCTTGCTTTATGTACTATGTTATATAAAGACAGAGCTTGGACCGACACCTACCTTGCTTTATGTACTATGTTATATAAAGACAGAGCTTCCACCGACATCTACCTTGCTTTATGTACTATGTTATATAAAGACAGAGCTTCGACCGACACCTACCTTGCTTTATGTACTATGTTATATAAAGACAGAGCTTCGACCGACACCTACCTTGCTTTATGTACTATATTATATAAAGACAGAGCTTCGACCGACACCTACCTTGCTTTCTGTACTATGTTATATAAAGACAGAGCTTCGACCGACACCTACCTTGCTTTCTGTACTATGTTATATAAAGACAGAGCTTCCACCGACACCTACCTTGCTTTATGTACTATGTTATATAAAGACAGAGCTTGGACCGACACCTAACTTGCTTTATGTACTATGTTATATAAAGACAGAGCTTCGACCGACACCTACCTTGCTTTCTGTACTATGTTATATAAAGACAGAGCTTCGACCGACACCTACCTTGCTTTCTGTACTATGTTATATAAAGACAGAGCTTCCACCGACATCTACCTTGCTTTATGTACTATGTTATATAAAGACAGAGCTTGGACCGACACCTACCTTGCTTTATGTACTATGTTATATAAAGACAGAGCTTCGACCGACACCTACCTTGCTTTCTGTACTATGTTATATAAAGACAGAGCTTCCACCGACATCTACCTTGCTTTATGTACTATGTTATATAAAGACAGAGCTTGGACCGACACCTACCTTGCTTTATGTACTATGTTATATAAAGACAGAGCTTCCACCGACACCTACCTTGCTTTATGTACTATGTTATATAAAGACAGAGCTTCGACCGACACCTATCTTGCTTTCTGTACTATGTTATATAAAGACAGAGCTTCCACCGACATCTACCTTGCTTTATGTACTATGTTATATAAAGACAGAGCTTGGACCGACACCTACCTTGCTTTATGTACTATGTTATATAAAGACAGAGCTTGGACCGACACCTACCTTGCTTTATGTACTATGTTATATAAAGACAGAGCTTCCACCGACATCTACCTTGCTTTATGTACTATGTTATATAAAGACAGAGCTTGGACCGACACCTACCTTGCTTTATGTACTATGTTATATAAAGACAGAGCTTCGACCGACACCTACCTTGCTTTCTGTACTATGTTATATAAAGACAGAACTTTCACCGACATCTACCTTGCTTTATGTACTATGTTATATAAAGACAGAGCTTCGACCGCCACCTACCTTGCTTTATATACTATGTTATATAAAGACAGAGCTTCGACCGACACCTACCTTGCTTTCTGTACTCTGTTATATAAAGACAGAGCTTTCACCGACACTTACCTTGCTTTATGTACTATGTTATATAAAGACAGAGCTTCGACCGCCACCTACCGTTCTTTCTGTACTATGTTATATAAAGAGAGAGCTTCGACCGACATCTACCTTGCTTTCTGTACTATGTTATATAAAGACAGAGCTTCCACCGACATCTACCTTGCTTTATGTACTATGTTATATAAAGACAGAGCTTCGACCGACACCTACCTTGCTTTATGTACTATGTTATATAAAGACAGAGCTTCCACCGACATCTACCTTGCGTTATGTACTATGTTATATAAAGACAGAGCTTTCACCGACACCTGTCTTGCTTTCTATACTCTGTTATATAAAGACAGAGCTTCCACCGACACATACCTTGCTTTATGTACTATGTTATATAAAGACAGAGCTTCGACCGACACCTACCTTGCTTTCTGTACTCTGTTATATAAAGACAGAGCTTCCACCGACACATACATTGCTTTATGTACTATGTTATATAAAGACAGAGCTTCGACCGACACCTACCTTGCTTTCTGTACTCTGTTATATAAAGACAGAGCTTCGACCGACACCTACCTTGCTTTCTGTACTATGTTGTATAAAGACAGAGCTTCCACCGACACCTACCTTGCTTTATGTACTATGTTATATAAAGACAGAGCTTCGACAGACACCTACCTTGCTTTCTGTACTCTGTTATATAAAGACAGAGCTTCGACAGACATCTACCTTGCTTTCTGTACTCTGTTATATAAAGACAGAGCTTCCACCGACATCTACCTTGCTTTCTGTACTCTGTTATATAAAGACAGAGCTTGGACCGACACCTACCTTGCTTTCTGTACTATGTTATATAAAGACAGAGCTTCCACCGACACCTACCTTGCTTTATGCACTATGTTATATAAAGACAGAGCTTGGACCGACACCTACCTTGCTTTCTGTACTATGTTATATAAAGACAGAGCTTCCACCGACATCTACCTTGCTTTATGTACTCTGTTATATAAAGACAGAGCTTCCACCGACACATACCTTGCTTTATGTACTATGTTATATAAAGACAGAGCTTCGACCGACACCTACCTTGCTTTCTGTACTATGTTATATAAAGACAGAGCTTCCACCGACATCTACCTTGCTTTATGTACTCTGTTATATAAAGACAGAGCTTCGACAGACACATACCTTGCTTTATGTACTATGTTATATAAAGACAGAGCTTCGACCGACACCTACCTTGCTTTCTGCACCTACCTTGCTTTCTGTACTATGTTATATAAAGACAGAGCTTCCACCGACACCTACCTTGCTTTCTGTACTCTGTTATATAAAGACAGAGCTTCCACCGACACCTACCCTGCTTTATGTACTATGTTATATAAAGACAGAGCTTCGACCGACACCTACCTTGCTTTCTGTACTATGTTATATAAAGACAGAGCTTCCACCGACATCTACCTTGCTTTATGTACTCTGTTATATAAAGACAGAGCTTCGACCGACACCTACCTTGATTTCTGTACTATGTTATATAAAGACAGAGCTTCCACCGACATCTACCTTGCGTTATGTACTCTGTTATATAAAGACAGAGCTTCGACAGACACCTACCTTGCTTTATGTGCTATGTTATATAAAGACAGAGCTTCGACCGACATCTACCTTGCTTTATGTACTATGTTATATAAAGACAGAGCTTCGACAGACACCTACCTTGCTTTATGTACTATGTTATATAAAGACAGAGCTTCGACCGACACCTACCTTGCTTTCTGTACTATGTTATATAAAGACAGAGCTTCCACCGACATCTACCTTGCTTTATGTACTCTGTTATATAAAGACAGAGCTTCGACAGACACCTACCTTGCTTTATGTACTATGTTATATAAAGACAGAGCTTCGACCGACACCTACATTGCTTTCTGTACTATGTTATATAAAGACAGAGCTTCCACCGACATCTACCTTGCTTTATGTACTATGTTATATAAAAACAGAGCTTCGACCGACACCTACCTTGCTTTCTGTACTCTGTTATATAAAGACAGAGCTTCGACCGACACCTACCTTGCTTTCTGTACTCTGTAACAACGAATACCCTAGTAAACACAAGCCCACGTAAGGGTTCACTGTTCGCTGATAGCAAACTAACTCTTCTCACTCAATGTTATTCCGCTTAATTCCAACGACTGCATTCATCATCATCATTGATTTTTAATTTCTTCTCCATTTGTTGCGTAATAGTACTTGAAGTTTGTAGTTTTACATTGTAATTTAGTGACACGTAGTACAAGTTATATTATACACAAGTTAATACATCATTATAACATTTACATTTGTAAGCAGAACGTGTACGTATTAAGTATACTACCCAACCATACACATGGCTTATGAGTCACTAGACATTTATAAATATATGTACTTAACATAAGTATTAACATAGACGTTTTTCTTTCCTAATGATACATGAGTAGCGAAAAATGTAGACTGCACTAATGTGCAGGCTGATCTTGGTCTTCATTGTTTGCAAATGTAGTTTTCAAGTCTAACATTACGTTGGAATAAGAGTAAATGTGTATGTCCACCTCGAGAGTGGAAGACCGGGATTTAATATACTGTCATACAACAGTCTTTAACCCTTTCTCACATACAACAAATCTACAGCAGACGACTTTGAAAACATCTCAACAATAATATGGAAAATCTCCCTAAATGAAGACATACTTATTGAATAGAGTTGAAAATATTGTGTCAAAAGGGGAAATTGCTTGTTTTGAACAATTTCTTCTTTTGTCACAAAGTTTTCAAAAGGCGTCTGCTACAGAGACGTCGGAAAGCGTCTACATGAGGGAAAGGGTTACAATGAAAGTAGTGGCTTCCGTACAAGGTTTCCAGGGTTACAGGGATTAGCATTGCGACTGAAGAATGCTTAACGGAAGTACTGATAAATTAAAGGCACATTTTCTAGCCTAGTACTGGTTTGTTTACCCGGGGTCATAAATAAGTTAACTATCTCCGTGATATAACGGACATCATGTTGAAAGCGGCGTAAAACCCGCATACAAAAAACAATTACCTGATAAATTACCCAGATACTCGTGATATGATCGAAACATCATACAAACAAACATTTGTAAAGGAATCGATGTTCATGTCTATTAGTTATATCGTGAATAATTTACACTGTTTTCAATTGTCACTATAGTGATTATATAATCAGTTTATCAGAGTGTCAATTCTAAAGAGTCTTAAATCAATCAACAAACTAAATAATGTGAAATACCATGAAAAACCGATTGGTGTTTTAAAAGCTAAGCTGTGCTCAAGGATATCAAACCTGTACGTATTTTGAACACTTTAGCAAACTCTCCGTTTCGTATCCCGGGACCAGTGAAGCTCTGGATTTGACGGCTTTATCTGGTTCTACAAAGGTCGGTTTTTGTACAGCACGTTTACCTTATCTTACCTTATTATGTTTTTGACCCCGTGGTAGAGTACTTATTTTTGAAAATTCTATTTTTAGTATCTGAAACCGCTACGACGTCACTAAAGTCGATAGATCTGCTGAATCTATATTTACATCTATCACTAGCTTCCTTGGTGTGCCTGTCACATGGACATAGAGTTAACATTAAATGTATACGGTATATAATTAACATTACATATACTCGTTATAGAGTTAACGTTATATGTATACGGTATAGAGTTAACATTACATATAAACGTTATAGAGTTAACATTGCATATATTCGTTATAGGGTTAACATAACATATATTCGTTATAGGGTTAAGATAACATATACACTTTATAGAGTTAACGTTATATGTATACGGTATAGAGTTAACATTACATATAAACGTTATAGGGTTAACATAACATATATTCGTTATAGAGTTAACACTGCATATATTCGTTATAGGGTTAACATAACATATATTCGTTATAGGGTTAACATAACATATGTTCGTTATAGAGTTAACATTGCATATATTCGTTATAGGGTTAACATAACATATATTCGTTATAGGGTTCACATAACATATATTCGTTATAGAGTTAACATTGCATATATACGTTATAGAGTACACTTATATGTTATACCCTCTCACGGTTACGGCATATTGTCTGTAAAACACTTTGGCTACCCCCGGAGACGGTAGAGCTCAATGTACATTCTTGGTAACATTGAAAATCAACCCAATAAAACAGTATCTTGATATAACATAAACAGCGAATAACACAACTATTAGAGAGAAGTATTGCATTTAGAAGTACATGTTATTGCGTATAACTATGCAAATGGAAATGAACCGAACACAAATGATACATTTTGTACGTATATATTTACCATTCAATTGCTGGATCCGATTTTGTGAAGCTTTTCGCCATCAGGACAGAGCCAGGATCGCTGGCGGATCCACCCTATCTGACCAGGCTGCTAAATTCATCATTGAAAGGGTTAAGCTATGAAAGAGTAAACGTAGAAGGGTTGATCTCTTTTCGAATATTTAATACCGTTAATTTTTCCCTCTTCCAGACGCTTTTTGACGCATCTGCAGCAGTCAACTTTTTTGAAAACATTATGACAAAAGAAGAGCACAATATTTTTTTCTCAAATTAAAAATATTAATTTTTCAGATTTTCAAAATATTTTTCAATATAGTTTCAAAGTCGTCTGCAGATTTAATGTATGTATGAAATGGTTTTTGATCAGTAAAAGTTCCTTGTCTTATTTTAATCCTGAAAACAACATATCAATTTCACACTTTTCTGCATATAGACGCTTTCTGCCGCATCTACAGCAGACAACTTTTGAAAACATTATGGCAAATGGATACATTTCTTATAATGAACATTTTTAAACGAATTATTTTTTCTCAAAAAATATATGATTTATTGTTTTTAGTATGGCAAATGGATACATTTCTTATAATGAACATTTTTAAACGAATTATTTTTTCTCAAAAAATATATGATTTATTGTTTACGTGATTTGACCTTTAACGGCATTTTGTTAAATTAAACCTTTGCTGCTAAAAAAAAGTCCTATTTTTTTTCCGAAATTTTTACACTTTGGTGTGTTATTTCAATTCATATTTATACTATGGAATCAAAACAGAGAATCAATTATCAAGAACATATCAAATTAACAGTTAAAGCATATATTTCATGTGTCGGTAGGCACGCATGAATTCGAAGTATTAGGCTAATTGACTAGTGACGCAGTGAACAGGTCACATTATGTAACGCTAGCAAATCGACCCTCGACCCCACCCTGTAGAACAATGTATATCTGCAGAGCTCCAGATAAGGTGCTTAAATGCGTGATCACGCATTGAAATGCAGAAAAACGAATTGAACATATTTGCTGCATCGTATCACGTCTATTTGTGGGAAAGGGTTAAGTATGCTTGTCATTAAATCCGGAATAACGAATATAAAACATTTTCCAGAGAAATCCCGATCGTTGAATATAATCGCGGTCGAATAATTTACCCTTACACCGTATGTAATTCACCTTGGTATAATTTTACATTTCACCGGTGATAATAGATACAAAAAGATCCGATCCGTCTGCACAACCAATTAAACCTGGTTCGTTATTAAAATATGTAAAATATGTAAAACATTTGTCACTTTCTAACAATATTTCCTGCTGAAGATTCATCCAAATGTTGTCATTATGATGAGCATTTCTTTCTTTTAAATTTACTCTTTTGGGTCCATGGATACATAGGAAGTGTATGACGTTAAAGTTCAGAATTTGTAATTTACTGTTTGAACTGTTACATGGATACATATAAAGTGTATGGGTGAATGCCTATTTAAAGTTAGAAGCATAATAAATAAGTTAAACACATTTTGACAATGCAGTCTTCCTTATTTTGGGGGTGGTAGGCTTCCTGTAGTGATTCACTCTTTAATAATTATTTTAGGGGGTGAACAATATTTGACCCTTATGCAAACGCATTGATGTGCTTCTTCAGACTGTACGCATAGATTTGTGAAAGTATATATCGGTGTGCGTTTTTACTTGTTTTATTGAGATGATTGTAGAAAAATGAAATGAATAATAACACTCCTCACCGTTTTTGTCTCCGTTTCCAACTTGAAAACGGTGTTCTTATTATAGACCATTACTTTATATTTATCAGCCAATCGGGCAAAGGTGCGCGTCAGAATGCAAACATGCATTCATCATTTTGAACATATATTGTATACATACTGTACATCATGCTTTAAATCAAAATTTCTTTGCGAATACTCCATAGGCCACATGAAAACTCATCAATAATATCACTCCATCAATTCTTGGTCAAATCATCATATGGGCTCATCAATAATCTCCATCAAATTCCAGTCAGATTCAAACCTGGGTAACATGGTCCCAAAAACTTGTCACTATATACAAGTTGACAAATATTTCATACAAGTTTATGACAAATTATCAGAACTTTCATCTCTATCAAATACAGGTCAGGATCGAAACTGGATCAATAGGTCAAATTCTGGGAAAACATTGTACAAAACAATAGTTTAGTAACTGGTATAACAAATGTTCTTTTAACTTTTTAATTAGGCTGGGATCTCAAATTCAGAAAAAAATGGACTTGTTTTTTATTCAGTTTATTGGAAAAAGCCATAATTAAAAATGTCATGTTAAGTGGTGCTATTCCACATATATGTGTTTAAATTGCTGTTCTTTTTAAAAGTGCTTCAGGACTTCACGTCTTAAAGAGTGCAGCTGAGAGTTTTATAATCATTAAGTGGTACAACAATTATAAACTTCATTACCATAAATTGTGATCAATTGAAAAGGGACGACATCTATTAAAAATGCAGTTTTCCAAGGTCTTTGTTACTTAGAAATTTAACATAATTTCCCATATATACAACAATCTGCAGCAGCTGACTTTGAAAACATCTTGGCAATAATATGGTAGTTTTTTCAATGAAATAACAATATTTGATTAACACTGAGAACATTGTGGCAAAAAGAGAAATTGCTCAGCATGAGTAATTTTTCCTTTTGCCACAGTGTTTTCAAAAGTTGTCTGCTGCAGAGGTTTCAGAAAGCGTCTATTTGTGGGAAAGGGTTAAGTATGCTTGTCATTATCTATTTTTGTTACCATCCAAAACATGTTTGTCAGGGATCAGTAAATCATATATTCATACCATAACAGTATTAGGACACGTCGAACATATTTTTTTGTATTTATACTCTTCACATTGTTTGCAGAAGATATTTGCACATTTCAGATACTTAACCCTATGTAGAGGCTTTGTGGTGACATTGCTGCAGACATCTGTTGAAAACATTTTGACTGAAGTAGAACTTACTCAAAGCAAGCACTTTCTTCTTTTGACACAATATTTTCTTCCCCTTTTCCAGTAACGTCTGCTGCAGATGTGTTGTATGTGGGAAAGAGTTAATTTACAAACCATGAAACAAGCTTTAAAAAAATGAAGCATAATAAGATGATCTCAATTTTTACTATATTGCTTCTAAATGTTGATGTTGTGATTTTAAGTTTTAACTCAGAGGGTTAAGCAAGAAATGTAATGAAAAGCAACATAGTTTGCAATAGTGCGGCTGGCATATTTTACCTGCTATGTTACTACATATGCATGTTTAAATACATCCTGTTTTAACCATACATTTTTCACAATTATCCTTATGCGCAGGCTAATCCGGGCCGACATATTCCGTATAAGGGGGATATATGTATAGAGTAATGATTCATGAAACAGAAAATCTTCAGGAGGTGAAAAGTATCTGCCCGGGTTAGCTGTGTGGCATGCTTAAGCTGATCCGGGTCGTTACATTACGCAGAGTCCACAATGTTTTTTTTTTCGCGTGACGGCTCATATCGAGCAAAATTCATGTATATTTAGAACAGTGTAACTGTGCACCTCTTTAAGCATATCTCAAATATTCAAATGAAGAATAAGGGGTTGTGAAAAGACTACATCTCTCGATGCATGCTTGAATTCGCACGACTGCGTAAATATATAGTTTTAAACAGACATATACATCAATGTAGTTATGTTTTGTGTTTATCGTCAGATTTAGATTAATAAAAAGCAGAATATCGTTGTTAAAATGGAGATTTATAAAGTTCTACGTTCTTCATAGGATAGCAAAACATTATGAAATTGTTCACACTATTTGTGTTGTGGTTTGTTCCAGTTGTATATACAGCCCAGATACAACAATTTGACAACGAAGATTTGGACTTTGTCAATTTAGTGCATGTTTCTTTCTGCGGTTACCGATCGGAGTGTAATTCAGAGGGGAACCGTTTGGCTGACAGTGATGCCATTACGAAACGTCTGAACGATCTTCCAATACCTGTTCCGGATATGCTGCCAATTAACTGTTGCAAACCGTGTTCTTGCAATAAAAGCACATGTGCAGATTACGGGAGCTGCTGTCCAGATATTTTGGATCGCTTAACATCTCCGGAGGACTCTCGAGTAAATCAGAGACAAGTATGTCGGATGGCCTCTTTGCGGAGTTTGGTGGACAATACTTATTACTGGATGTTCCGATCTTGTTCTCGAGATTTCATTGCAGGAGATAATCAAACTGCCGTTAAGATTAAATCAAAATGTGAGAATAGCAATGAGTACTTTGATGTTGAAACACGTCAACCTGTTGTCAGTCCAGTAACCAACCAGACTTTCATGAACCGTTTTTGTGCTTTGTGTAATTTTGTAGAAGGAAATAGCCTCGTTCCGTGGAAACCCCGTTTATCGTGCTATGGAAGACAACCCTTCTTCAAAAGTGTGAATATATCATCTCTAATCAAAGATGTACTATCTACAAAGGGCTGTGATTTAGAGTTCCTTTGGCCATCGGAATTAAATTCCCCCAGCCCGACTTGCTGGAATCTAGTAACACAATGTAATGTAACAGGTCTATGGAAACATTACGACCCATCGATCGAAGCAGCATGTCATGCATACAGCGCCGAATACGACTTTAGGTATAACAACATCTTCTGTTTCCAATGCAACGAACTTGAAAATAAAGACACTTGTTTAGAAGCTCCTCATTTTGATATTGCAGCAACTGTGTCGTTTTCGGCAGTACTCGATTTCAATAGAAAGACTTCACCAATCAAACATACACCAACACAGTGCTTTGATTCGCAAGTTTACGACCATTTCAAGGTATTTTTAAATTTTAAAGTTACTGATTTTTAAAACAAGTTTATCATTGGACGGCAATACATCTGTTGTTACTCCTGTGACTTGACATTTTGTATGTTTACCTTTAAGAATGCTATTGTCAATATTTGCAAGTACATGTATATTCACACTGATATAACTAGTTGCTGTAAAGCGTACCAAAGTTCAAAGATAATTCCATTAACACAAGTTTCATTAAATGAAACAGTGGATGCTACGAAATTTCATTAAACATTTAAAAATCACTTTTGCAAAGTCATTCATTCGTACAGCTTAAATTCCTTCAATATACTAAACTTCAGAGGAAAAACAAAGTACCAACGTTTGAATCCAAGAGGAAAATTGATGTATATTTCATCAACCATTGACAGTATACTGGTCAATTGTCATCTAAACATATGTCATTCCGCCTTATTAAAGTAGTGAGTGATCGATTACTAATTGGGGTGTAACGCCCTTTCAGTTTAATCATGGTTGCCATTTTACATTCCGTGTCTTTTCTGGCTTCTTAAACTTGTGCTCCACATAATATTTTTCAGAGGGAACTTGTCACCTTAACACGTAGACTGATTTCGAACTTGTAATCAAATAATCGTTTTTTCACACCGTATTCCAAGCTCGGTTAAGTTGTAAAAACACATTTATTTATTTTAATCAACAGGAGGATTGTCGAGATCTAACCTGTATTTTCCCGAGAATCCTACAACGTGGTCAGTGCATCAATATTGGTGATACAGTGACTGAAGTAGCCTACTCGTTTCAGTTGAAATTACATCCTATCGGTGTATATGAAGCCAGTGAAATCGACAACATGGCGCCAATGATCGGCAATTACACAGAGACCCTACTGGTGAACTGGGAAAGTCTAAATGCTGTTGTAAAGTATGGTTTATTTTATAAGACTGCATTGGAAACTAGTAACGACACTGAACCTGCATTGGAAACTAGTAACAACACTGAACTAGGTGAAACAATACTCACCCAACTGACAACAACCCCCATCATCCCTCGGGAAAATGTAGTCGTTTCCTCGGTTGCACCTGACGTCTCAGGAATAGTAGATATGTCAGACAATGGAGATGTTGAAATGACGCCGATACTGACTGTGAATTATCTTATTTGGAAAGTTGAATGGTATTTCAAAGATAAAATAAGTGGTAAACATTCAGCTGATTTCGTCGATAATATTTTAAAACTAGACGGAATAATTGTCACACTGAATGGGTCAACGATGTCACCATCGATTAACATTTCTCTATCTATCACTGATTTCCAAACAGACGAGTTTTTTAATCCTGTAGATCCAGAAGATAACACTCCACTAAACGACCTTCCTATTTATGTAGTTTCACCGAGAGTCAGTTATCTGCTTCCGGTTCCGTCTCCGATTCAAGCGTTGAAACACACACTCGTGTGTCCGCTGGTCACAATATTCAACAGTGAATACAATACTGTTGAAACGCCATTTGGGCTATTTGTAAAGGAGCTCAATACAACCTTCGACAAGAAGTATTACACAAAAGAAATCGTTGACAAAAATTCAAACGCGTTCAGTATTTGTAAAGATACATATGTACGAATTACAGACAAATATATCAGTAATGATACACATGGACAAGGAAGAGAAGCTGGGATAACACCACAAGGAGCTTTATCAGTTGTTTGTGCCTGTATTTCAATTATGTGTTCTTTCTTGACATTGATTACATACCTTCTATTCGATAAACTGCGGACACAGCCTGGTATCAACAACATCTTTGTTTGTGTTTACCTCATTTGTGCACAAGCGATTTTCACATTTGCAACGCCACAAGCCGATAGTGTTTCTGATTCCATGTGTGCACTGCTAGGTGCACTTGTCCATTTTTTCTGGTTGATGGTTGTTTTTGCAATGAACGTTTGCTGTTATCATATGGTAATGGTGTTTATTGGACAATCAGCCAATATAACTAAAACTGCATCGAGATTAACGAAAAGCCTCCTATACACAATGTATTGTATTTTATCTTCTCTTGTGTTTGTTTCCATCAATATAATTGTTGCTGTTGTCGATACTAACAATGCACAAAACGGATACGGCGATGGGATATGCTATATATCTCGTCCAGAAATGGTTGGCTACGTTTTTGCATTGCCGTTAGGAATGATATTGTTAATTAACCTTGCTTTTTTCGTGACTGTGGTTATCAAAATCAGTAGATCTCCAAATATAAGTTCAAGCAACAAGAAAAACAGAAATTATTTCAAAATTTACGCTAAACTTTCCAGTGTAACTGGCTTTACGTGGATATTTGGTTTTCTGTTTGAATTAACAGATGTAGTGGTATTTGAATATGTTTTCATAATTCTGAACGGAAGTATAGGAGTTTTAATTTTCTTGTCGTTTGTGTGTAACAAAAGAGTTTATAATCTGTACAAAGAAAGATTTGCCAAAACTGTTTCAAGAACGGATATCGGTAAAACCATTGATCAGTCATCAACAACAAACGCATCAGAGCTTACCAGTGTATCGATGAGTAGTAATACGGAAACGTTGACCTGATCTTGACCTTTGTGTAATGTATATATTATACGAGCGAAGCACCCCTATAAGTTACCCGTACGAAGACATCATAATAGATAAAATCAAAGCGACAATGGCACTGTAGTGGTGATCGTATAGAAAATCCTGCAAAGTAACAAGCAGTGTCTCGGGTTAGGCCTTGCGATTTTCAATAATAGTGTACTCTGGTGCGAGTAAATTTGAGAAAAGCTGCATCTTTTAACAGTAGAATAATGTTAGTCTGCCAGAATGTTTTGTTGGTGATTTTTAAGTTACGTTCTAGAATTGGTCACGATGTGTTCATCACCAGGTCGCTAGGCCATATTAAGATAAAATATTGTGTACACTTTAGAAATGACTAAATTATCATAGAAAGGAGAAAAAACAGTATCCATTAGTTTGGTGTTTGTTTCAATGATGTCCGATATTGAACAGGTCTGTTCACTTTAGTTCCTTCACACTGATGGAAGTTAAACTGCTTTGACAAATTTGAGAGAAAAAACAAACACAAAAAATGCGCAGAGAGGGATGCACTCGAACGTGTATAACTTGTGTACACACGGACATCGTGTCATTTAAACCTTTGTAAACCAGTCTCATCATCTAGACGCTTTCGTATATTTGCAACAACTACAAACTAAAGCGTTTATAACGTTGAGATTTAAAAACAATCGATTACAAGACTCGAGCTATTTATAGAACCTTTTGGAATTTCCAGAAGCCTTCTACTGGGTCATTGAGTTGAGAGTTCTTTGCAAGGCAGACAGAACGCACAATGATATATATTATCTGCCCAAACACGAAGAAAGATAATATTTACATAATTTAACTCTATGTAGATATTATGGAATCCGCTGTGGTCGAGTGGTTAGCGTCGGGGATTTCGAAACAGGGTGTCCCGGGTTCGATCCTCAGTCGTGGCACTATGGTCATGGTGGAGTGCCCTTGCGCAAGGCACATTTTCTAGCCTAGTACTGGTTTGTTTACCCAGGGATCATAAATAAGTGAACTGTCGCCGTGATATAACTGAAATAATGTTTAAAACGGCATAAAACCCCAATAAATAAATAAATGTAGATATTACCTCAATAAATCTCAAATCTTGGTATCAATCCGGTACCAAAGTAGCACTGACATGATTATTATTAATCATGTCTCTGCATCACTGATAAAACTATATATTTGGCCATTTAATGGATGAAGGTAAATTGGTTTGCAGTAAGGAATAAAAAGGCAACAGGCTGTTCAAAACTGACTATGTAATTTCTTTCGTTGTTGTTGTTTCCGATTGTCAAACCAATCGTCACAAAAACGAGAATTCAGCACAATCTTACTGTTTTTCATATATCATATCTCAATCCCATAGGACTTTTTTTCGGCCATTTTGTTTCCGGTTTTACTGGACTGAAAAAGTAACTTCGTAACCTATTGATTTCGTAACCGATCATCCACAGACACGATATTCCTTAGTTTTGATTGGATGAAAAGTAAATTACAAACTAGAAGTACTTAGAACTAGAGGGAATAATTAAATAAGGCAATATATCTTCCTACTCAATAAAGGAATGAAAACAGGGAATCTGATATGTGATAATTTGCGTGTAATTACACTCGTTTTCTATTTTTAAAATTATATTTTTTCAACTAACCGGATGTAAACACATTTACATGTGACGTCATTGTAACGCAAGTATGCACAATTAACTAAAGGAAAACAACAGAAGTGGTAGGAAAGCATAGTTTCTCGTCAGAAATGTAGTTCCGTAAATTATGGATTTCGTTCATTGGAAGTACTTTATGAAGTGTAAGTCGACTATTCTTTTGTACCTGTCATCATGATTTCATGGAGTTTATATATTGGCAATATAGAGAAGCAATACACATTTGAAAATAAAAGTAAACATTTCAACGGTAGTTATCGTTCGTTACACTCGCCTCGGATATTATTTTAACTAAAGAAAGATTAATAATTATGTTTCTGTATTGAAATAGTTTCATTTTATGGTAATATACTTATTATATTAATAATTTGATTAAAAATATAACTGCATTTCAAAATTATCTTTTATTATCTATTAAGAACCGTTCCACGATGCTTTGTCGTTACATCCTGTGTATTGTTTTTGTCTGTCTGTCTGTCATTTGAAGCCGAAAGCCGTCCTGTCAAATAGTGACCCCATTTAAGAAAGCAGCTAAAATATCATATCCTCGACTGTCCAGTTTTATTAACCTTAAGATTGTTGCAGCAAACAAACAACATTACAATCAATTTCTGTTTGTCTGTGTACAGTTTATGTGCATGAACTACTCTTTGTCAAATTATGAAAGTAAGACCAGAATCAGTGCACCCTGGTTTTGGGGTATGCATAGTAAATGTATTAAGCCATATATCCTCCAACCTGATAGAGAAGAAAACACTTTCATGCCATCAAATGAGTCTCCCAGCTCGGCCAATATTCTTTCCGACGTTTCAAAAAGTCACTATGACCTGCGTCATTCGTCTTTCACCAATGGGCTAACAGTCTATGTGTAAAACCAGTCAATTGCTTGGAAAGTATGTTGTGTTAAGTACTGGTGTGAGAAAGCCAGGAAAAGAATGAGTAGGTGAAATGGCCGCCGTGATATGACTGAAAAATTGTCGAAAACGGCGTTTAACCCCATTCAATCAATCAATCAAATATGTCCATTCACAGTTTGAAAGAAATTATGTCATATGTGGGCCATCAGTAAGACACATAAGTTTTCTTTGAACAGGCTGTGTTTATAGAAGATTCATCTTTTTTATTATCCAAAAGTTGTATACCTATCAAACTCTAATATCAGCTTGGACAAAAATGGTACTAAGAATGTCAACATTATTTGCACTAGGTTATTAAAAATACCCTGCATGTATGGATTTAAAAGCTATATATTGACAGCATTTTCATACTTGAGACCACAACAACCAATGATGCCATAGAACTCATAAAATTGAAGATCAAATGCAAACTAGAAAGCCTTTTAAGGTCACCGATTTAGATCCATCTACGAAACAGGGCAATTTACACTAACTATATCGAACTAAAATAATGTAAAAACTATCTGAACATTGAGATAAAGAGGATAAATATCTTTTTAAATTTAATAAACACTAAAAATACTTTGTATTCGAATAAATATATATAAACATTTTGTTTGAAAAATAAAGACAATTTAGTCTGTTTTCAACAGAAACGGTTATATTATAAAAACCTAAATGCAGTTCATAATGAATGTCAGTAATTAGTCACCTAGGGACCTCACATAACTGTTCTGTCCTCTGATAGAACTGAAATACCACAGACATTGTCTTATCTATACGATAGAAATGGTAAAAACTGTTATACATTGTATAAAATAAATTCTTATACTTAATTTTACATACTGGTAATAAAATTAGTTCAAATTACACATATTTTCATGAACAGCTGCTATTAAAAAGTAAAAACCCATACTGTAGTTTAATGGTAAAACACCTGTATTAGCAAGAGTTCTGACTTCAAATCTCAGCAGGAACATGTTTTGAAAGAAGCAACTATTAAAACTTAACAATTAATATACGAAACCATTATATTGTGGGAAATCATCACAGTTTTCTTACTGAAACACTTATCACACTTTTATTCAGGCTTCAAGTGAAAACATTTTATGAAAACAGTTATTTACTCCCTGCACCCTTTTCAAAAGCTTTTATAATTGAGCAATAACAATTAGAAAAAGGAACTTGATCAACAATGATGACTCTGGGAAGCTGCACATTTTCAAGGTCTGATAGGATCCTTCACTATCTATATTGTCAAACGACATATAATCAGTTGTTGACACTAGTACTTATTAACAAATAACCAGATGCTGTTTCATGTTTTACAAATTAAAAACCACCAAGGAGATAGGGGTTCGAAGTGAAAATATTGTTGAGTAGGAAGATATTGTTAATTTTGGAGAAGTTACACCATTCCGACAATGTATTCAGAATTTTCAAAGACATAAAGTAAGTTACATCAGACAAGGGGCTAAACTTAACCCTTTCCAACATAAATCAAACCTGCAGCAGATGTTCTTGACAATGTTGAGGTTAAAACAGGAAAGTCAAAGTTTAATTAATGAATTGAATTTGAAATAGTGTGGCAAAAGGAGAAATTGCTCTTAATGAGCAAGTGGTCATTTTCTCTACAGTTCTTTTAGACGTTGTCTTCTGCATATGCCTCAACAATTTTAACCTTAAGTGCCTTGAACCTTTTTATGTCTTTCCTTGAGTGATTTAACGCAGTTTATCAGGTAAATAGTTTAAATAATGATATATAGGGAATTTCTATTCATCCTACATAATTGAACTCATTTCCCTTACATAGACACATACTATTGAAACATCTTGATCCAGATCATGCATAGGTAGCCAGTTGCTTTGGACGATTGTTGTGTGGAGTATTTTTTCTAGAAAGCCAGGGGAAAATTGTTAGGTGAACTGAAATACCATTGAAAATAATGTTAAGCTCAAGTCAATCAATCAATCATAGTAAGAGTCAGTTTCCAATTATATTTATTACTAGATTACAAATAAAGCATTTGTAAAAAGATATCAGAACATTCTGCAATGCCTTCTAGTGTTGTTTTCCATCAACATCCCTGGAAATCTCACAGTCTGTTACACTCCTGACCTTATTGTTAAAAAAATCAGATATGTACTTATTAAACTTAAATACATGATAAGTTTAGGTTTGTTTAATATGTTTTTCAAATTCTTTTCTTGTCTCGGGCCTAACTATTGTTCTTGCTTTCACACGACCTAGGCTTTGCCTATTAACATATTATAACAAATATGTATTTTTAAAAATCAAAATCAAATACAACTACAAATCTGAAATTGTGTTTATCTTATTCAATGTGCGTCCAAAATGGGTTGAGTTATAAACAACAAACAAAGAAGTGCCCAGGGACTTCTGTAGTGTTACAAGCTTTACAGTTTTCATTATCGATATGTGGCCATTTGTTGATAATCTGATGTGTTGGAATAACATTTTGAAGTAGTGTATACGTGTGAAAGCTCGAGCCGAAGTGTTTGACAAACATCTCTTGTTCATACGGTTTCGGTTAGAAAAGCAAAATGCTTAAAGTTGATTTTAGCTGTATATTTCAACTTAAAATTAAAAGTAAATTATGTACAAATATTATTAAGGTCTTATTTCAGAAGGTTAAGACAGAAACATTGCACATTATATACAAAAATAGCAAGAATGCGTTTTGTAATAAAAATATTGCAAATGTAACAATCTGTTTAGTTCAGCTATACTTGACAAGAAATCAATACACAAATGTTAAACAATACTTATTTCAGAAGGATGGTAATGAAATCGAGCGTGAAACATACATAAATATCAAGGACTCGTTTGGTAAAACCACATTTTCAGACTTTTTTTTTGTAATAAAAATTTCAGACAAAAGGTATAATCTATAAATGCAATAGCATCCGATGGTTGAAAACGGCGAATATAATTGAATATTTGTTGAAAGCGGCACACCACCAAGCAAACAAGCTGACAGGTTCATAGTTTTTTTCTGATTGTATACTATATGGTGCGATTATTGTCTTATAATAAAGTCGCTTTCAGTTTAGTGGACTAGCATAGGCAATATTTGACAAAGGGTGTACTCCGGGATCTAAATTGATCTTAATTGGAGTTCTCCTTTTGCAAAAAAAACTTTATATTGAATTATAATAATATACTTTATAGATATATTCGAGTTATAGTTTTCGATGTTTCCTTAAAGTATTTTTTTGCCGATTTGTTCTATGTGGAGGATATATAAACACGCATCCTTCGGCTGTAATTGTAAGGAACGGTTTGAGTTATGCCAAAGTTGCATGTTAAATATTTTTGAAATTGTATTTAAATCGTAATAATTGTTCGATACTTTAATGTGTGTTGTATTGCCGTTAGCTTTTCATTTGGGTCACATGAAACGAAAATACGAAATGTGTTACTGTTCGACTAGCAAAGTTCAAAATCAATTGTTTTTTCCGTCCGGGCTGATGTTCCCCGTTCGTCATTCTGGCTAGTGATTGGCTACACTATATTGTTTAGCCTTTCAGCAATTGGAGACATCGGTCAGTTATCTCCCTTTAATACTCTCTACATCTAGCTAGGTCCTATCATTTGGTTTCCTCTGTTTTTATCATTGGTTTCTTTGCACTGGATGGTGCACTTATAATTGCATTTTCTTGGCCAACTGCTATTAGATTGATTAGTAATTCCACATTTGTTTTCTTTAAACACTGCTATGTAAATTTTCTCTTTTGATTCATCACTTTAATTAACACATTTATGATTAATGTGTACAGAGTAATTGCAATATCTCATTGCGAAATAGCGATAAAGACAAAGGATTCCAACTAAAAGGACCTACCAACTATTTGGTCTTCCTTGGTCTTTATCTGACAAGGGAGATAATATAATTATCATTAATGTCCCTCATTATGTTACTTAGACACTGGACTACCTCTATGCTGTAACGATAAAGCGTCAGCCTCGGGTGCGGGTTCGTTATAGCTGAACATGTGTTGAAAGCGTCACACACCACCAAGCAAACAAGCTGTCAGTTGTCTCTGATTGTACACTATATGGTGCTATTCAGATATTCAGATAAAGAGGGGTATTCAGCTCTTTCCCCCACAATTTCTCTTATTATTAAAGCAAGCCCTATGTTGTGGGTATTCAAAAGAATCGTCTCACTGAGACGATTCTTTCGAGTACCCACATCATAGGGTTAGAGGGTCAAATGCGGATTTTAGAACATGCAAAACGCCCCTTATCTGGGGAGCTCTGCTATTATTGTCTGATAATAAAGACGCTATTCAGTTTTGTGGACCAGCATTGGCAATATTTGACCGAGGATGTACTCCGAGATCGATGTTGATATTAATGGCTTTTTTCAATGATTCTTATGCCATCTGTAAAACTATTTGATTTATAGTTTTCCAATGTATTATCCAAGTCGTCTATTTCTGATTGTTTGTACGAGGAGGATATATATATACAAACGCAACAGTCGGCTGCAATTGCAAGAAACATAAGTGAAACACTTATTTATTTGCATTTATTTTATGCATACGAAGAGTGTGTATGAATTATGTTTATGTTCGCAAACTATTTACTTATGTATTACAAGGCTAATTAAACTCAACGAATGACTGCTTCTTTCTAAATCGCATTGTGCAGACACAATGTTTTCTTGGAACCTTTCTAGAAGATCATTGGTTTTTGGACTTTCAGATGCCGGTATCTCTATACGTGTACATAGAAATAATCAAGAACTAGTTGATTCGATGACATTCATTGAACACAAACAAGACGCGTCTAGCGAGACAGGGCCATGTTCCATCACCGTACAGAGAAATGTCAGGTGAGACAAGACATTCCCACAGTCTTGCCAGAACCTGCCCTTCACATATATAAAGAAGAGACATAGATACAGCTTCTTGCGATACAACCGGCATGAAGGTCAATCTGGGTTCTACTCCCATATCCCTTTATGTCATGTTATATATACCGCCCGGTTGTGTAGTGGTAGGACGTCCGTCTAGGGTGGGGAATGTCGCGGGTTCGAGCCCTGGTCGGTTCATGTCAAATAATATTTAAAATAGTAGTAATGTCTCTCCCTCCTTGGCGTTCAATAATGCGGTGTCAGCATTAAGACTGACTCACTGGTGTGATAAATGGATCAGAATTACTGATAACTTACCCAGGAAACGCCGTGATATAACTGTAAGAGTATAAAACAGCATGCAAACAAACAAACACATATGCCATGCTATAACGGATGAGCCATAACAACCGAAATCGCTAGTCGCGGCTCATATCAGTGTTATCGCTGTTGTAGTGCTTCTTTGTTTGTACATGATTCATGACCTTCCTTGGTTAATGTGGAATACGCCATGGCCGAGTGGTTGACGTCGGTGATTTGGAACCTGGTGTTCTGGGTTCAACCCCCGAGAGCGGCACGTCGGTTATGATGGAGTGCCATTGGCAAGGCATATTTCCTAGCCTTTTACTAGTTAGTCTACCGAGGGATCACGAATAAGTGAATATATGCTGTGATATAATAGAAATAATGTTAAAATCAAGATTATGTTAGTTCAAACCCCAGCTCGGCCAACATTCTGTCCGGTTTTTTGACAATAGCCAAAGTGCCGAACGGCATTCGTCTTCCACAAATGGGATACAAGTCTAGGTAGAAAATCAGCTAGTAGCTTTGAATGGCTGTTGTGTTGAGTGCTAGTGCTTAAAAACCACGAAACACATTGGAAGGTAAACTAGCCGCCGTAATACGACTGAACACTTGTTTAAAACTCAATCAATCAATCAATCAATCATTGTCATAACAAAGGTATGAAACAAATAAAACGACAACAAGAGTAAGTTTCTGGTGGGCTTTATAAAGCACTTTCTTTTTTATTTCTCTTGTGCATGACTTAGATCTTGTAATTAACAACTAATGGGAAATATGAAACACTGGTTTTGGTGTCGAACTGGTTAAAACTAACTCAAGCAACAGATATTTATTTTTAAATTTAGATGTATCTACAAGCAGTAGAACTATATAGAACGCTAGATAAGAGGCGTTTTGCATGTTCTAAACTCCTTCAATCAATGACCCTTTAAACCATATCGATCGCTTCGCGTTAAACGGTTGTAACTAAAAACCTATTTTGAAAACCCTGGTTTAGGGGCAATTTTGAGCCCTTTGTAAACAATGCAAATTTAAGTGCCATTGCTAAGAACGAGCAATGTCACCTTAATTTCAATTGTTTACCAAGTGAAATGATTTAACGCTTATAAATACTTCATGGCGAGGTGATTAACCTTGGTAACATAATACCAGTTTTAGTTACAACTGTTTCACGCAAAGTACCCGATATGTTGTTGGTACTTAATGAGACGATTCTTATGAATACTCACATCATAGGGGTTAAGTTGGATAATAAGAGAGATATTGTGGGAATAGAACTCTATACCCCTCCTTTGCTTGCTGTAATAGTATACCTTTGGTGCATTATATAGACACTACATTTTACCTGAAAACAGGAAACCCAGTTCCTCGGTTTCTTTCGGTTTCAATGTCTATTGGTTTTATTTTAATGGGGTTTCGCGACGTTTTTCAACACTACTTCAGTTATATCATGGCGACAGTTTATTTATTCATGATCCCTGGGTAAACAAACCAGTATTAGGCTAGGTAATGTGCCTTGCATAAAGGCTCTCCACAATGATCGCCACGACAGTGTATCGCACCCGGGACACCCGGTTTCAAATCTCCGACGCAATCCACTCGGTCACGATGGATTCTTATTGTATACTGAACTTTCGTGTAGGTAACATGTTACCATTAACCGCATGGTTTACTCTTGTAGCGCCGAATTTCCAAAAAGTAGACTATTCCATTTTCAAAATGAGGCGGATCGGTTGTTCATAAAGCACGAGTTTCGGAATAGATTGATTACTCAAAGGCAAACAATGCTTATTTAAGGTGAGACAGCTCGTTTCGATCTGAATCACGTGACTCTGTATTGTTTACAAAAACCTCAGTTTTGCCATTGACGTTGAAATAGTTAATTTATTTATTTATTTCACTTTATAGGATATGATTTCAAATAAAAAATGTCTTTAAAACTATTCTAAAAATTGAAGCATAAATATCTTCTTGTCCGATAATCATAATCATAATCGATAACCGTTTTACGCGTTTTATAGAAAGAAATCTTTAACGCTTAACTATCCGAGGAATTCCGAATATTTCTTTTCCGGTGATCTATAGCGCAATGGTTCCCGTTTCCCGATGAATTCAATGTATCGTTTGGAAACCAGAGCAGGAGAGACAACCCATCCATTGTTTCCTCTCTTTCCGACAAATTCACTCCATCGCTTTGCTAATTCTTCTCCTTTCTGGGGATTTCCAGATTGAAATTCGTCGGCCCTTTTACCCAAAAACTCATGATATCGCTTCGACCTCCGAGTTGATTTTTCATCGTCTTTTAATCCGTCTGCTATATTTTCAAATGTAAGCCCTTTAAGGGACCAAAGTGGCTGATTTGATTTTTGAAAAGTTCTCGAGGAGTCGTATTTTAATGGTTCTAAATTGTCAACGTCTTTCATAATCTCTTCTTCTGAAGGTTCCCGGGATATACCGGGTACTGACAGTCTCATTGCAGTTGATAAATAGGGCGAATTTCTGAAGGTATCGTCTTCATCTGCAAAGAAAAAGTACAAAATAAAAAATGTTAGAAACGTGAAGATGCCAATAGCAACATTCCTTCAATCACAGGGGTCAGAAGTTTTATTTGTTATAAAAAGAGTTTCTTAAAATAGCACAATTGACCTATATAAAAATACTATTTATAGAACAATACGATGATATATTTTCAGTAACGTTTTCTGTTTTGTGTTTGTTTTACCGGCAAATTAACATTCAGGCGAACGTGTCTCAATCGTGATATACTTACCTGTTGCTTACACAGTAACGAAACACTTTGATACCAGATTTTTCTCTAGATATTTTAAAACAAAGTACATCGTTGTGTAAGAGTTATTCACTTCAATGTTTCAACACATGCAACAATTTAACCTTCATTTGAATTTCACATATTATAATCATACGAAACCCCTCAATTTACATTCAAATTTTGGTATAAATTCTATATGCAATTATATTTTTATTTGAGTAAAAACCAAATTTTATAACGCTACGTGGCATACCTTTTATATGATATATTTTGGCTTCAACTACAATAACCAAAGATTCGTTGAAATCCACACAGAATGTCTCCACAAAACCTTGGGTAAATCATAACACATTTAAAAATAAAAGTGCTGAATGCACTTAAATTTGTGTGTCTCTCAATCCAACGAGGGTTTGGCGAGCCATAACCTAACAAAAGCAGACATTAAAACAAGTATGAAATGTTGCAGACTGAATTTCAAACTGAACTGCAAACTGTATTGCAAAGCAAAGCTATGATGATCACGGTCATCATCAATATTCACAGAATTCAGAATTCCCATGCATGTGATAGCATCGTGCACAACTAACTGGAACTAATCGATTTTTTTTTTAACCTTCTACTTCCCTTTTGAACAAAAATAGAATTGCAAACAGCATTTCACAGTACAGCGAATACAATGTATTAAAGTCTTGCCACTTAACTAACTATCTCAGAAAAGGAGCCATAGTACATCACATGTAGATTATGTTACACATAAACACTTTCCCATGATGAGCTTTGCCAAAATGCTGTCATCTCTATTCAATAAATAATACATCATCTATAGACATGTTCTTTCTACAAGTGCTACATCACTCTGGATACCCGAAAGAACTAATGAACACCATGTATCGACCTATCGACAAGCGCTACATCACTTTGTCCTCGATACTAACGATATCCTCGGTGGTGTAGTGATTATAGCGTCCGCCTCGAGAGCGGGGGACCATGGCTCGATCCCCGGTCGATCACTTAAACTATAGTAGTGGCGCTTCCTTCCTTGGTACCGAGGGTTGCAAGGATAGCATTTCGAAGTGTGCGCTGGTAACAAGATTACCAGCAGTCTTCATAATTTAACAATTTGCAGCCATGGCACCCTGGTCTTTTTACTCGCAAAGTAAAACAGTTAAAGACCTGTGTGAAAAGGAACAACGTGGGAACATATTTTTTTGCTCAAAAGATGTCGATGGTGCGGACAGAAATCCCAATATTACCATTAGACCGCATTCCAACAGTCAAGAGATACACTTCTGGATTTCATCGACGCTTATATTTGAGTATGCAGTGTGTTTATTTAGAGAAAGAAGACTATTACTCAAGTGTATTAGCAATCGGCATAAAAACATGCCTTTGGCCATTTATAAACATCTTTATAAATGAAATATGACAAAGACACACAGCAACATACATACATGCACGATTAAAAAATAGTAGTCAATGCCTATTAATATACATGTAATAGATAGCAAACTATAATACTGCATTATCAAAGTATTCTCTTTCATGTTTTCTTCAATACACAATTTTCTAATATTAAAAGCTTCTTTAATAAAAGCTGCTAATTTGATTTGCACTTTTTTCCCTATCATTCTTCATGGAGATATAATGCATACAGAAGGCCAACATGTATAGTTTCTAGGAAAGAATTGTTTTCGAATGTCAGTACATCTCGGACATACAAGTCAACCCTTTCCCACATAAATAAATCTGCAGCAGACGACTTTGAAAACATACCCGAACAAAATGGGAAAGTCCATTGAACACTAATTGAATGGAGTTGAAAACATGGTGACAAAAGGAGAATTTGCTCGTTTTGGGTAATTTCTTCTTTTGTTGACATGTTTTCAAAAAGCCGTTTGCTGCAGAGGCGTCAGAAAGCGTTTGTATGTTGGAAGAGGTTAATAAAGGGTTTTCAGTGTACATAATTAAAGCCCTGTTTATTTTGGCGTAGTTTGGAACACGCACTGTGAAAATATAATTAGTAGAAGTACTGAAAGGATAGGCAAGTTAAAAGAGTCATTAATTCATTTCAGTCTGTATTGTAAATAAACGCAATTTAACAAAACCAATAAGTTCAGGAATAAATATACCTCACTAATAAAAATCCCCTGGAATTTCACGGTATTAATGGCTCAATGGCGTTGTTAGCTGAACGTATAATGTTTCCTATCTGGGGTTTTTCTTTCTTTTTTTTGTAGTTTCGTGACTACATGGGACTATAGCGCAAGCAGTGTTCAACACTTTACCCGTTCCCTTACACCGACGACATTTTTCGTCTTTGCTGCAGACGACTTTTGCTGATTGATTGATTGGGCTTAACGCCGTTTTTAACATTGTTCAGTCATATCACGACGGCCAGTTCTCCTACTTATGTGTTTCCTACCTTTCTTACATCACTATTCCGCACAACATACTTTTCAATATAACTGGCTGCTTCTCCACATAGACTTTTAGCCCATTGGTGAAAGACGAATGACGCTTGTCACAGTGACTTTTGTCAAACGTTGGAAAGAATGTTGGCTGAGATGGGATTCGAACTCACAACCCCTTGATTGACAGCCCGACCGAGTTACCGGGGCGGGGCTGACGACTTTTGCGAACATTTTCTTTTCTACTTTTAACCCCAATTATAACAGCTTTTTCATCAGATTGTTTGTTCCAAGCAGGCGACTATACATACCACATCAATTCTTCAATTAACTTTAACCAAAGACGTAACACTCTGTAATCAAATAGATAAATGAAGATCATACACTGCACGTTTGTTTTTTTAATATCAAAGTGATTGTAGTATTGCCAATATATTTGGTTCTAAGGATTTCTTTAATTAAGGAAATCTATTTTGATGTGTAGTGATATTCCTGTGGATACACCACGGCTCTGTTTACCGTGAATGTACGCAAACGTCAACTATATTTGACCCGCATGTGGCAATGTGGTGACTGGATGCAAATGCGTATGGTAAAGACTTTGGTCGATTTTGTTTTTTAGATCTTGACGCATCTTCTGATTAAACCAAGAAGTATAACCCAACTAATTGTACATAACTGTGAATGTTAATTGATACGAAACCGGAGAGTCAAAAATACCCCAAATAGCCCGACGCGTCTCAATTTCATTTGTCTTACGGGAGACATCATACCAAAAACTTTAACAATGGTAGCAATGGCTTTCCTCCATGGCACTCAGGGTTGAAGGGGGGAAAGAATGACTGGGGCATCGTAGTGTTATTAAGATCATCCGAACTAGTGGTAATTTATCCAGAAAAAGCCGTGTAATAACTGGAATACTGTCGAAAGCGGAGTTAAACACCACTCTAACACAACGTTTACGCACATCGTCACATATATCGTTTATTGAAACCAGAGATTACAGAAAACTTGATAGGAGCCTATTAACCCTTTTACTGCTAAAGGCAATTAAATGCTTTTGCAAACAATTCAGATTCAGGTGAGACAGCTCGTAACGAGCTATCTATCATGAACTCATGCATTGTTTGCCACGTAGACATTGACTTTATCAAATTTCCCGTTGGAAGAAAATAGAGTGGTCCAATTTTCAACATGGAAGAGTCGACTATTACTATCCATACGTTATGAGTTGCACTCTATAATTTCAGAAACAAGTACTACTGGTCATCACCACCGTTGTTAACACACCCGCCTTCGCATTTGCAGAGGGCCGTGTATCGGACACCGGCGCCTTCGTATTTGCACCGTCCCGTAGATGATGGAAATGGCACATTCTACATTGAAGCGTCGCTGAGAGGGGCCACAGTGGATGCCATCTTTGAGCCAGCCCCACTGTTCATGGGATTGGTACTTGGCTATAAGGCTAAACTGTCTAGCTGATTTCTTCCCAACAAATTGCCCTTCAGGAATTCAGCATGTACTTGAGGGTGTTTCTCGGCTAGCTCAACAATGTCGCGTACATGTATCGGCAGCCAACGCGCATAGTTTATGTGGTCCATGCCGTAAAACCAGCCGCAGAGTTCGTCACATGCTTGCACATATATTGAAAAGTCCCTTTCCCGCAGTGACCGCACAAAACGAGATATATGACGCTCCAGTTCGATTATGGTTGACTAGAACTTGAACAGGGGTAGAGTTTGGGAACATTGATCCCACATATCGAATGACTCAGGTGGTCCTATTACATTCTGACAATACTTGTAGTATGTGGTCTGCTTGAGCCGCTAAATGGACATGAGGGAGACTTGATGGGCGTACATTGTGTCCTTGATGTGATGCTCATTGAGGTCAGACTTCGCGCGACCAGCTGTCAGGACCTCAGCTTGAGAAAGCATCGAGTTGTATCCCGACCAGGTGATGACGTCATCCTCTGCCAGCGTACTTTACGATTATTTGTGTGGTATGGAGAGATGTCAAACTTGTGCGACATACAGCTAATGATGGGAAAGGGTTTTTGGAGATGACGAAGAGACACAAAAACCACCGGGGCGACCCCCAAAATGAACTTTACCGTGTTGATGATGGGTAAACTGGACCTCAGATCATTGAAATAACATCTGAATCGGATTTCCCGACCCAGAAAACCCCTAAAATGTGGTATCATTCTATGACAATATGACAGCCCCATGGAGCGCCCCTCTGTACGCCCGCCAACGATGTAGAAAGTATGGCATGGACGATATCTAGGCAAATTTTGGTACTTTTGGAAAAATATGAACCAAACAGCCCCTATAATGCCCTAACACCCCTGACTTCTAGTGTGTGTAAGTGTTCCTTGTTTGTAGTATGATAAATCTTTTGGTGGAAAAACATCGGCATAGTAGTCACTATAGGCATCAGCGTTGTCGATCGGATCTCTGACTGTTGGTCCGTGTTTTCTTTTTATTGAACATGTAAGATTAAACGATCTTTACGTCTTTATCTCACCTGTTTCCAAAATAGCGTACTGTCTACTTCAGCAGATTCGTGCAGTTTTGTGTAAAAATGTTGGTTTATATATCCTATCGATTGTCTTTGGATTCTTTTAAAGTCATGCTAAGCTTATTTTTACGATAAATAGAAGATATTATCCATGCTTCTAGGATTCTTTTGTAAAATCCGTTTGTGTCTTTCGAGTCTCTGTTTTCTATCCGGTCTTAACACATTCATTCTAGTACGGTTTGGACGTAGATACTATATCAATACAGGTTGAATTTAAGGTACTATATAGATACCAGTGCTTTGCGGTTAATATTTATGTAGCACATCTCATTAATGGGCCTCGTCACATAGTATTTTTCTCTATCAAGAAATTACGATCAACAACAGCATGATAATTAACAACATGATCAACAGCAGACTGTGCCTACACTTAGGAGAATCCGTTGCTTGCCTTTTCGCAATCAAGTTATCTAAAGGCCTGGAGACATTGTAAATATAAAAAGGGTAAGTCATCCAACTGTCTATTTAATTATCATTAAAATGACTTGTGATGTGAGTTTAGGAACTTAATGCTGGTTTGCATTTCATAGAATTTAAGTTAAACATATTCTTTCTAGCATTTAAATAACCTTGGATGAACCGCTTCAGTTGTATAGTTTCCACCGCCTCGTGTGCGGAAGGGAGGTCGCTGTTTCGATCATCGGCCAGGTCATACCAAATACTAGGTATTAATGGCTTGTTGTGTTAGCATTACGACTGACTCATGTGTGTCAGGACAACTGGTAACTTACCCATGGTACGCCGTAATATAACTGAAAACTGAAAGTGGCGTAAAACAACCAACAACCAAACAAACCCTTGAATATAAAGTACATTAAACATGCTTATGACTACTACTAGTAATAGTGTCACTATCACTGCGTCTTCATTTGATTATAGAATAAACCTTGATATTAAACCATTGGTTTCTCTACAAAGGAAACTTTCATCATCAATGTTGGCACCGTCGTCATTAAAAACGTCTTCATCATTATCTAAAGCACGGGTACAAAATATAACATATATGACGAAGAAATCCGTTTAGGGCAATGTGGAACTATTGTGTAGTCATACTCCCTTGTTTTGCACTGAATGTTTTAAAACACTTTTCAATCAATTTACAGACGACTTTTGACGGCTCGGAAGCAGACGACTTTTGAAAACATTGTTACAACAGAAGACATTGCTCAATAATAATGAGTAATTTATCACTTACAACAATGTTTTCAATATAATCAATAATTGTTCTTTCCTTTATAGAGAGTTCACCTAACTTTGACTAATTTAGACTAGATGTTTTCAAATTCGTCTGCAGCAGATTTGTTGTATGTGAGAAAAGGATAAGTAAGCTAAGACGTTTACTGTTTATCAAGATTTTGTAACTTTTCCTAATCCACACATTTTCTAAGTAGATTAATTCTAGTCCTCTGATATGTAAAACATGTTTACTACTGTTAATAGACATATGCCTAAGATGATACGAATACATACTTAATGATAAAAA
This sequence comes from Serripes groenlandicus, assembly GCA_031761405.1. NCBI lineage: Eukaryota > Metazoa > Mollusca > Bivalvia > Cardiida > Cardiidae > Serripes > Serripes groenlandicus. The sequence goes on along the minus strand of JASEVX010000007.1, from coordinate 54,106,998 downwards.
ACGCGAAAATGATCATAAAATCAGTTGAACCATTTAATGAAATATAGCTCATTTGATTCATTCTAGTCATCTGAACATGTTTATTGATGTTATTAGCAAAAAACCGTATGCCTGAAATGAAAAGAATATATACTGAATGATTGAATAAATAGAAATGATAATAACATTAGTTGAACCATTAAATGAAACACATGGGTTCTACTTTGTATCCATATTTTGTTTTAGATGGTTCCGGTTACTTAACAAAATTTGCTTTAGTATTAAATCTGGTCAGAGGAAATGAACCATTAATTGAGAAACACCGATGAGCGCCACCACATGAAAGGGTTATAAATGCAAACATTATTGTATGTGAAATCATTGTGAATTTTATTTTGATAGCAAAATAAGCATACGCTAATAATGCAGGCTGATCTGGGTCGATACATTACGCAGAGTCCATAATGTTGGTGTTCTCGTTGGACGGCTCATTGTATGCAGAAGAAGGCTGTATAACTCTTCAACAAGCTTACTCCTGACTTTACATTTCACCTAGAATGGATGGCAACCAAAGCTTGGAAATAGAAAGTAGCTCTACAAAACCCATAATCAGTTTTTAAGCCTTATTTTACAACTACTCTGTCGCTGAGTATGATGAACACACAACACAGATTAATGAACATTTAAACTGTAAATACACGAACTTATTACAAGTTTTATATGGATCCACAACAGGATTGATTGGGCAACAATTATCGTAATTTACAATCCTCTCATAATAGATTTTCAAAATAATACAGAATTGGTCCTTGTGAGACCATACGTTTAAAGAAATCTTCCTGGATGACCATCTATGAAGATAGTGCCAGCTAAGTTAAGTTGTTAAACATTATGAGGTTCCTTACAATGGCATATCCAATCGAAATAGTCAGGTGAGCGGTACAGGGCCAACACGGATCTATTGATATATTATTGTGAAGTGTGGCAATACATCCGAGTATATAAGTGTCCGTGCTCTTCGTAAACATAAGCCATTTTACACTTAGCACTGGTAAACTTTATTAGTGAAAGACTGATTCAAACAACCTTCGCAAATATACGGATTGTTCAACGGACATAGAGAATGGCAGCAGTAAATATGATTCAATATATTTTCCTATTTATCTATTTAATGCAGTTAACAGAAATTGATTTATTATCTTTCGAGGAGGCGGAATTCGGGAATTCTCCGCAGCACATAACTATTCTGATATTTCATCAAGATTGAAAACATATGAATGCAGCAGTAGTTTTGAATTATGTTCATCTGCACCTCTTGAAAAGAATGTTACTTCACCGACATACAGCCGATGCGGTTGGCCATGCTCATGTGGTACTAACTGCCAGGAGTATGGTACATGTTGTCTGGATGTGGTGCAGGTCGATCAGCCAGAAGGGGAAGTCAGTTGCAAACACCTCCATGACGTATACGTTCCGAAACCAGTGTCGTACTATTTAATTTGGAATTTTGGGCAATTATTTGGGCATAAGGATTGGACTGGGTACTATATAATAGACACTTGTCGGCAAAACATGACGGGTGATATGGATTCGTGCTCAATTGAAACATACGAAGATTTGACACCAACACTGGACTTGAACAATAACAGACTTTATAAAAATAAAAAATGTGCAATGTGTAATGGTGCTAAACATGTCATCGCTTTAAATGTATCATTTACATCTTGCAATGTCAATGTAAGATCAAGCGGCAGCTAGCCTTTTGCAGTTATGAAACATTTAACAGAATGGTGTATAATGGTAATTGACCCACCGATCGGAGCTGTTTGGAACTTTGAGAGCTTCAAATCAAAAAGAACATGGTAAACTGCAAGAATAGCAACACTGACATATCGGCTTATCACGATTGGGGTACGGATACAAACTGTTGTATCAATGATACTCACATTTATCCATATTTTGGTATGGGAGGTCATTTCTACGATAATCCGTTTTGTTACATATGCCACACAACATACACTTCTTCACTTCAGTACCACATGATGCATGTGTATTTCGCTCAAGTTCTACCAAAGTTGCAAAATTCACAACAGACATTCGCGCATCGGGATTACTGGGTCGAAGTTTAATAGCCAGCGTTGTCGTTGAAAAGGAAGAATATACCATGGAATTATGTGATGAGGACAACTTATTTTATAATGAACAGATGGTAAGACTATGAACCTTCTCATCATTGGCTAGTTCAGGGTTATCTGTTCTGATCTAATATGTGGACAGCTTGTAAGATTTTAAAGAATAGCAACAATGAAATAATCGAGAAAACTTCATTATTATTTTAATTATAACATTTGATATTTCGTTGGGAAGAATTTATTTAACGTATAATTTAATAAAAACTGTCGATAACACTCCAGTTCGATAAAAGCCAAAGTCGCGCTAACTTCTTTCTTGGTCAAGTATGTATCCATAACATATATTGCAGATTGATATTTCAACATAAGTCGACAAATACATCGTGGTAGAGGACACAAATTTATCTTTTTATCGACGTCATTCGACTCATGGTAATTATGTAATGTTTTCGGCTGTAAATTATATTAAATAGATCATGTCAATCGACATAAATGCACTGCCCGATGCCATAAGAGAAGTATAAGGTACAGGTGACATATCTTTTCCCATCCCAACGATAAAAGTCAACAAAAAAATTAAAACATAAAAGTATGTTTTTACAATTATTTTAAGCCTTACAGTTACTAAGGCTGATAACACCATCATATAAATAGTCAAGACTTATATGATAGAAGGTGTATCTTATCATTCACTAACATATCTGTTTGACCCTGTTTAAGATATGTATATAAAATGGACTCGCGATATCTCGAACATGTGTTAATTCGAAAATATCGCGTAACTCGACCAAAGGCATTGAACGGGTCTGTTTTCTTTATACTCTTTTATCATTGAATGAAAGTGTATCCACTCAAAGAGACGCCTCTTAGTGTAACATATTTCTATATAACAGATGCATTTCATATTAATCTTTGTAGCATTAAATATTCAACTAAGCTATTCAGCTATTACTTAATTTAATGTTGTACACATACACAACAGGACCCTTATGTTTATAATTTCAGAATTAATTCGCATCGTGGTGCAAATCGCTACATTTCATTAAACATTGTGTATCGTGAAAAACACTACATAGTAAAAAGAACCACCGACCGATCTATAAGTACTTATATTTTTGAAAGAATGAAATGCAGTGCATGTATTTGTTGACCTATGTTATGGAAAAATAACATGTTCTGTTGTTTTGAGGCAGCTGTGACTGTGACTGTTTAAAGCCATTCTAGACTGACCCCTACAATTTGGATTATTTTGTATTGACGTAGTTTACTGTAAAAGACACGGACCATTCATTATTGGTATATAATAGCACTGTATATATTCTTTTGTTTAAAAAATGAATCATGTAAATTTTAAAAGTATTATATAAATTATTTAAAAAAAGGTTAAAACAAATATGCCACCATTTTTGTTTTTAGTAACCAGAAAATGTAGATACACATTGTTTATTTTTTGCTTTGAGTGCTTTGATTCTACTGATGTATCCTGTTTACATTCGAATAATACATTTTCTTTCTTGTATTTATAAAATAAATGTATATCGGAAAAGTAATTATTTTTTACTTTTCTTTCAAAATTACACTATTATATAGTATACGTAAATGACCATTTAATAGGGAAAATCTAAACGTCTTTAACCGTTTGAATGCTGAAACCGATGGTAAAGAATCAGGACAATCAGTGCATATGCGCCGGCCTTCCATGATCTAAACAATTGATTGCTTAATTCAAATGTTTGTTTTTGATACTTCGAAATATATCTAATTCGCTATGGACCCTTTTAATTGCAAAGCTGGACAAGTCCATTTAAACAATCAGCATTGATTGAACGATACAACTGTGTCAGCTGTGACTCCCATTTTTCCTTTAATGTTTTAGCCTCTCACAAATGTTTTGACCAAAACTTCACATTGGAGATATTCATGTTATTTTCTTGACACATGTTAGCCCTTCCCAACATCAAACTAATCTGCAGCAGACGACTTCGAACACAAATATGGTAAATCTAATGAAAAAAATAAGTTTATTTATTGAATAGATATATAAGCAATTTCTCCTTTTGCAAAAATGTTCTCTAAAGGCGTGTGCTGCAACTGCGGCAAAAAAGGTAATCATTCAGGAAAAATATACAATTGACCTTCGTCCGTTTTGGTTATACGGTCTTTGCACGGCTTAACATCGACTCTCGAATAAAGAATATCCTTACGGACCAAGATGATACACAGTGTATGTATTTCACGATTTCAAAATGTCATCAATCGTAGTGTGATTCTGACTTTTTCCCGGTTGAACATTATATTTACTTGAATTAAAGATTAATTACCTTTTTAGGCAAAACTGTTGATATAGATACCAGAAGGGTTATTGTTGGATTGTATTTGTCTTTTTTTCCAATTTACCAGTCCTGCTCCGTACTCTCGATACAAATTTTACCTCCAATTTCATCCCGCGAGACCTTTGTATCATTACACCCTAATAGAGTATTGGATCTGTTAGCGGCAGCCATTTTCTGCAATACCATTGACACGTTGATTGTGTATTCCTCACGGTAAAGATGTTATTACAAGTAACCGCTTCCGTTTCCATTCGTATTCTCTTCCCGTTTTCCCAGAAGACTAAAGTTTATAGATGAATTCAGCCAATTTCATTATGGAATTAGTGTATTAGCCAAAGATATGTTAATGTATACCCACAATTCAATTAAACACCATAGCAATACAGACTGATTTCGATGCAAACCAACACAGTTCGAAATATCATGATTACACATGGATATAGCAAAGTCCATGCACTTTACCTATGGACGGGAACAAATCGCCGGCCATGCCATCGATTACAATTCATAAATTAGGTACGTGCTTGTGTAGTGGTTTACACCGCTTTCAATATTATTTCAGTCTTATCACGGCGTTTCCTGGGCAACATACCAGTATTTCTGATGAGATTAAAAGGCACCAGTGCAACAGTCGTTATGCTATCTCCGCAGCCATGAGTACAGAGGAGGAAAGCCACTACTCCCATGTTTAACGTCTTTGGTATGACCCGGTCGGGGATCGAACCCTGGTCTCCCTTTCTCCAGACGGTCGATCTGACCACTACGGTCACATCAATTATGAGTTGACATCTGTTAGCAATGATAAAACATCACAGTTCTTAGGGCTTAGATACTTGCTTAGCCCTTTCCAACATACATAGAAGCTTTCTGACGACTTTTACCACAACGCTTTCAACTCTGTTGATAAATTAACTCTCATTTATGGAGAGTTTTTCACATTTTTGCAAATATGTTTTCGACGTCGTCTGCTAAGTATTTGTGAATGTGAGAAAGGGTTAAGAAGGTCGATGTATTCCTTTGACTGATGTAGCCGATTTAGTGAGGCACGTGACATCCGCGCCGTCTGACCAGGCTCGTTACTGTTGACTGCTCAACTCAACATTTCGATCTTGATATTCGAATTTCAACTCTTTCAAATGCAAAGCGGGGAACTTCCATTTAAATAATTCAGCATTGATAGAATCCACCCTTATCATGTTTAATTCCTTCACTTTGTAGCAATGCCATTGTTTTTGGCACCTTCTTGAGTATGTCATGAGAACAAAGGTCACTGTAAGGTCACCGTGTAAGGTTGGGTATACAGAACATTTCCAGAACCGTCTTTTTATGTGTAGGTTTGAACAAAAAAAGAAACCCGACTGTAGGACAGTTATGAAAAAAAGTGACAACAAAACAACTTACACAAACATTTCTGATTATAAAATGTAGTTGTTCGCCATAATTATCAAACCCTTCCCCATGGTCGTTTTTTGACGAAGATTTTCTATATTGATTATATAATCCGGAGAATCTATTTCGCTGTTCTAAAAAATAAACAATCGACCAGATGTTGTAATTGTTTTGATTATTCAACTTCAGGATGAAGCTGATACGGGTTTTTTAACGCCTTATATGCGAAATTGACCGATGGGAACAAGTAAATACTCGAAAATCAGAGCCGAAGTGATCATCATATATATTCTTGTTGGATGACTTTGTATAAAGGATTGAGTGCACCCGATTTTTGCGCACGCAATCTCAAGTTAAATTCTTATTTAATCGAATAGTTCGACATTCCATAAATCATTGTATATGGTAATAAAATACCATTCACCTGAACAGTCGGCTCTTTTCACTCGCATTACACAATACATCAAATAAATTCCTTCTGTGTTTCCATGTAAATCCACCAGTTTCAACCCTATATTGACACATTTTCAAAGCGTTTCTCAGGTAGAACCCCAATAATATTGGGAAGAGTGTCCTCTAAGCTTTAACTTTAAAAAGAATCCAAAGAAAATGGGGTGGGGGTCATATACTATGCAAGAAAATTCATCCCGCGATAATGGTTACCATTATTTTGGACGAAATCTGGCTTGGACGAAATTCTCTACTTTCGCATTCAAACTAGATCAAAATACTAAAACTGATTAAATCAATCATTTCCAACTTGCATCCTATACACTTTCAAAATGAATGTAAACTCAAACTAATATATTCAATGCATACTGGTGATGGTATACACTCATTTCTACGTTTGTTAGGGACTATTTAGTGTAATTTGACCATAATTAAACATGCATATTGGTCACGAGCGGTTGATACGATGGTCTTCGTAAAGTCTGACAAACAAACAAGCCGATATTCAGAGATCCATATCAAATTCCGGTTTTTTTTCTTCAAAATTCAAAGTGTATTGTATGATCAAGCCACTGGCCCATACACACGTAATTAACATATACACATTTATCACATGACAGTGCTTGTATCCGATGTAATATAACCATTACGTATTTCTTTATATTTGACACGTGTAATATAACATGACCGAATCACGATTTGTGTATTCATCCGCGAATGTTTACAAAATGGCTGAGAACGTGTATCCAGTAAACACAAACGTCACGATAGATGGACGAGGTAAAGGGACCATTATCGATGATAAAAATATATTTTTGTTTGATAAGTTAACATGTTGGGACTATTTTCTGAAAGCGAAAAGCCGATTTTCTTTTTGTGTTTCGTCATGTGATAAAAGGAATCTTACATTCGTTGTCATTTGATAAAGTTTTATTAAACTCGTCCAAGGAATTTGTTATTAAGCTCGCCAAAGGCTCGCTTAATAACAAATTTCTTGAACTCGTTTTATAAAACTTTATATAAAATGACAACTCATGTCAGATCCTATATAAATACAACTAAATATAACGTAACTGTAAAAGAGGCTAAAAACTGTATCATTTTATCATGAAGTTATACATAATACTCTGTAACAGCAGATTATCAAAACATCTGGAAAACGATACAAAAATATGAGCATACGCTCACGTGTGACAAAGAGGTATTCACGTTAGTAAAGTATTTTAAATCATAGGAATTTTTTACCAAAATAAATAATTTGTTTTTCAACAATCTATCAGCCAAAATAAAATGTTCCGAGTTATTTATGGACGAAATCAATCGTCTGTCGATGTCAATGGTCTGGTCAGTATGTGTCTGGGTGGTCAGTAAAGTCTGTGCGGTCAGTTTATTCAACGTCTATATAAATACATCTTTAATGCGAGATTTGTTTAAGCTAATTCAAGGCTAAACTGTCTCTCGAGAGCATGAAGGCAAAGAATCCATTAACCAACATATCAAATTACCAAAGCAGATGACTTTGACAACATCTCGGCTAATATATAGGGAACTCTATATCGAGGGCTTGGCGTGAAACGGTTGTAACTAAAATTGGTATGTTTTTAACAAGGTTGATCACCTCGTCATAAAGTCTTTAAAAGCGTTAAATAATTATTCTTGGTAAACAATGGAAATTTAGGTGCCATTGCTCGTTCTGAGCAATGGCACCTAAATTTGCATTGTTTACAAAGGGATCAAAATTGCCCCTAAACCAGGGTTTTCAAAATAGGTTTTAAGTTACAACCGTTTCACGCCAAGCCCTCGATATGCATATATAAATAAAAGTACAAGTATTGAATAAAGCCAACACATTTTTTTTAAAAAGAAGAACTTGTTAATTGTGAGAGCAATCTTTCCCTTCTGCAATAACGTTTTCAGAAGTCATCTGCTGCGGATGCGTTAACATGTGTCTTCAGCTGAGAAAGGTTTAACCCTTTCCCTCATACGACAATTCTGCAGCAGACGATTTTGAACATATATTGTAATACCGATATGTTTTCAAATTCGTCTGCTGCAGATGTGTTGCATGTGGGGACACGGTGTAAAAGAAGTCCAGAGTTTGGGCTCCTTTCATTGGTGGTATCCATTCAACCAAGGACCTCCTGCTAAAAAGTCGGAAATGTCCCTAGATGGACGAGGACAGAACGTTAAATGTTAAAAACTGTATTAACCCTTCCCCTCATACGATAATTCTGCAGCAGACGACTTTGAACATATTTTGACAAAAAATGGAAAATCTCTATAATTGAATGGTTAACCTATGACTAAAAGTGGAACAAATTGTGGCAAAAGGAGAAATTGCTCGTTTGAGCAATTTCTTCTTTTGTCACTATGTTTTCAAAAAGCCGTCTGCTGCAGAGGCGTCAGCAAGGGAAAGGGTTAATGGCGTAATACGTTTTGTATTGATGACTTTGTAGAGCGCGTTAGACGTTTGGACTCTGTGAGCTGTCAGACGGATTTTATAAATCATAAGAATTAAGTAATTTATTGATCAAAAATCGATTAGCAAACATAAAGTGTTCGAGGTATAGATGATTCGTGGACGAAATGAATCGTCTGCCTAATATGATGTCGATGGATTGGTCAGTATGTGTCTGGGTGGTCAGTATTTATCCGGGCGGTCAGGTTATTCAACTTCTATATAAATACATCTTTAATGCGAGATTTGTTTCAGCTAATTCAAGGCTAAACTGTCCCTTGAGAGTACGAAGGCAAAGACCATTAACGCACATGTAAAATAACCGCAGCAGATGACTTTGGACACATCTCGGCCAATTTATAGGTAACTCTGTATGTATATATAAATAAAAGTACAAGCATAAATAAAGCTAACACATTGTTTTAAAAGAAGAGCTTGTTAATTGTGAGCAATCTTTCTTTTCCTACCTAGAAAATATAAAAAATGATAAATTAAGAATTAGTTGACAAAAATACGTATATCGGATCATAAGGTAGCTGTTGAAACTGGTAGATATACACATATTGCGAGAAATTAACGATACTGTGAATTATGCAACACACTTTCATTGGAAAATGAATATCACTTTGTCTTGACATGTCCCTCATTAAGAGATATAAGTCTTGCTAGATTTATTAATGAAGCTTCAAATAGGAGGAGGGATCTTATATCGATACCTGCTATTTGAATCATAAACACAGGAAACCCTTATACTATTAATAATGATGTTATAATGTATATATGATTAGTTTTGTTATGCATGTGATGATATTTTGTAGTCATGTTTGTTGCATGTTCAACCATTTTGTATGTACTTTTAGTGCCGACTTGCCTAATACAATTATTTGAGTTGAGTTGAGTTGAGTTGTCATAATGTTTTAAGAAGTCGACTGCAGCCGATGCGTTAAATATGTATGTATATTAATGTATTGATGACGTTGTAGACCGTGTAAGACGTTTGGACTCCGTGAGTCTCTCAGACAGATATGTGGCCCTTCCCGAAGACAATAATGTTTGTAAAAATATGACATGGGCTTTTGTTCAGATTGTTTCGTAGCCCGACAGTGGTTTAGTGCATTTAAATTACTGCCCATATGAATTTACAAAGAAACCATGTAAAATTGCATTTTTTTGTGCAAATTTAGCCAAAGCTTAAGTGCTCTATTGTACGAAACATTGGGTTTCTCATCTAAACAATTTTCCAAGCGTCACATTTTTCTGATACAAACCTTGGCATATTGATTGTCAAAATTACAATTGGAACCTAAAATTAATTCCTAGCAATATTAATACATTTGGTACAGGTTTTGGCCTTGGGCTTAACTGAAGCTAAAATGCGAGCCTAGTGGGTATATAATAAAAAGCAGCAATATTTCGTGGCATTTTATTATCAGCGTACCCCCTCGGTGGTGAAGGTCGGGGGTTCGGGTCCGTACGTTGTTAATAAAATAAGTAAAAAGCATTTTATGGATATTTCATTTTTAATTGCCGAATCGTTTTTAATGAAATACGTTAAAAGCATTTTTAGTAGATATTTCATTTTTAAGAGCTGTAAATATGCACAACTAAGCTTTCTCGATTATTTACCCAGGCAATCATGAATAAGTGTTCTGTCGACGCGATACAACTGAAAACATGTTGAAAAGGACGTAAAACCCGAAACAATCAAATCAAACCATACACCAAATGATATATATGAGCCGTTCTTCCACGACACAACCAACATTATTGACTCTGCGTAATGTATCGACCCAGATCAGCCTGCGCAGTCCGCGCAGGCTAATCCGGGCCGACACATTCCGTCTCAGGGGGATAGAGGTATATAGTAATGATTCATGAAACAGAAAATCCACAGAAGGCGAAACTTTGAAGTGTCTGTCCGGGTTAGCCTGCACGCCATGCTTAGGCTGATCCGGGTCGATACTTTACGCGGAGTCATATATTTGACGTAAATTTACAACCAATCGGATTCTATTTAGTATCCGTCATTTTTTGCAAGGTTTGTTTAGTTCTTATAGCATAAGTCATATATTTGACGTAAATTTACAACCAATCGGATTCTATTTAGTATCCGTCATTTCTTGCAAGGTTTGTTTAGTTCTTATAGCATAAGTCATATATTTGACGTAAATTTACAACCAATCGGATTCTATTTAGTATCCGTCATTTCTTGTAAGGTTTGTTTAGTTCTTATAGCATATTACGTGTTCAGACAAAATAAATGGCGAGACATACCCCTTAAACCGCTCCCTCATAAGACAAATATGTAGCAGACGACGTTGGTTGAAAACATCTTGGCAACAAAATATGAAAACGTATGTAATTGAGAGTATACTTATTGAACAGAGTTGAAAACATTGTGGCAACAGGAGAATTTACTCATTATGACCAACTTTTCCTTTTGCCACAATGTTTTAAAACCGGTATCTGCGTCGAAATACGTTTATATGCGGGAAATTATTAATGTGTTAAATGAGGGATACTATAACGGAATGAATAAATGGAGAAGGCGTAAGGCAGCCAGTTTCACAAGCAAATAATGGCCCGGTGCCGTGACCACTCATTAGGCTTATTGTGCTTTATTGACATTTAACCCCACTCACGTATCTGATGAATACACAGGTAAAGTAAGTGATAACCACCGTCTGTGGATGTATAGTACTTAACACATGAGGGAGGGGAAAATCGTAGACCTTACAGCAAACTGACAGGCATTTGTAAATCAGCAAAGCGGTGTGATAACGACACCTATCGTCAAAAGACAGCCAATGTAAGTCATGGAAAAGATCCGTTTTGGTAGACCCGCGAGATTGTGCAAGTATTATTCTTGCGGCCATTCTCTGAATTGAATATATCTTATTTATGTATGTATTAGCTCTATGTCCCCAGACTACACATCAATAATCAAACACTGGGAGTATATAGGAGTTATAATATAGTAATTTCGTTTTCTCATTAAGGTAATATATAATATTTTTCAATATCGCTATTTTAGTGTTTAATTTTCTGCATACAGAATCAATTTGTGCATGCCAATTTAACTTATAATCTACATAAACACCAAAGATTTTTTTAATAGAAACATTCTTCAGTGGTTAACTGTTGACTTTTAACTGAAGGGGGCTCAATGAGGTTAGTTTATATGATGATGCAATAGTGATACAAGTTGACTTTGATGGATTAAGGGACATGTTGTTTACTTTGCACTATTCCATGATATAGCTTATGTTTTATTGTAGCTTGTCTTGTACATCACATAACTGGAACCCGGAAGCGTACACAGTTGAATCGTCTGCGCATAAGTCTATGTTAACATCACGGCCTTTTAAAGAAATGTCGTTTATGTAGAGCAAAAACAATAATGCTAGGCACCATTCTAACTCGCCAAGCGCACATGGTTATTTCATTTTTTTTCAGTGCCTTTAAACGTGTACTTTAACATATAACATACTTCTTTGCTGGCGTTTGTTTCCAATTAATCAATCAATGTTTCCAAAGAATGTGGGTTTTTTAAGTTTAGAATAGTATATATATTACTGGTGCTTAATAATTTACCTATTTTCATCACGTTTTGACGTGTTTGCAGGAAAACCACTTACAAAACATTGTTACAAAAGAGAAATTGGAGCTATTTCTACTTCTGTCACAACTTTTTAAACACTTTTTAATAATCATACTTTGATCTATATAAAACATTTCCATATCATTACATGTATGAACAGTGTCTCCATTTGCCATAATTTTTTCAAAAGGTCTTCAAAATATGCGTCAAAACTAGTCTGCATAAAGGAAGGAGTTACATTATTTCGACTGTAAAGAAAAAGTCTACATGTATAGCAATTTCTCTTGATGTTTGCAAGCTTTCGCGTTTGAGATTAATACTTTTGATATTAATAACTTTTTTTTGTGTGTTTTCTTTTGTATGTTAGCATTGTCTTTTCTGAATCAGTGTGTTCAAGAAATTAATTTATGCCAACAACTTTACATTAGTACAACAGGCTTCCATTCTTGGCACTCAGGATTGCTGGAATTGCATTACAAACCAGCATAACTGGTCATTTACCCTAGAAACGCCGTGATATGATTGAAATACCGTTTACACGGCATAGAAAACCATACAAACAAATATATTTTCTATAGAAAAAACTCGAGGTGTAATATGTAGGTGCACTAAACGCATTTGATTGTAACTTTTAGCAAAGAACTTCCCTAGCATTTTACCGGACTTGACATATTTAGATAAGTCTGTTTTGAGAACACCGGGAGAACATAGTTCAATTTTGATACGAAGGTTAACAAGGGCATTCGAAGAAACGCATGTGTCGGCTGTCAATATGTCGGTAAGTGTAAGCGTGACGGACATATACCGACGGATGGACAAACACCCGAACGTTTCAACTTTTTGATGGTACATCCATTGTTTTCAAACTTGAAAAACGATGACTTAACCCTTTCCCTCATATAGACGCTTGCTGACGCCTCTGCAGCAGACGGCTTTTTGAAAACATAGTGACAAAATAAGAAATTGCACAAAACGTGCAATTTCTCCTTTTGCCACAATGTTTTCCACTTTTTGTCATAGGTTATCCATTCACTTATGGAGATTTTCTATGTTTTGACAAAACACGTTCAAAGTCGTCTGCTGCAGAATTGTCTTATGAGGGAAATGGGTTAAGAGACAATAGAATAAAGTGGTAATGGGAAAGATATATAGTTTTCTATTATCCTAAGCCATAAACAAACCACGTAAGACTAGGACTCCATCGTGCACCCAGATGGACAGACGTACACATGGACAGACAACGGAGAAGTGATCCATATCGAGGGCTTGGCGTGAAACAGTTGTAACTAAAATTGATATTTACCAAGGTTAAGAACCTCGCCAAGAAATCTTTATAAGCGTTAAATCATTTTTTTTTGGTAAACAATGGAGATTTAGCTGCCATTGCTCAGAACGTTCTGAGCAATGGCATCTAAATTTGCATTGTTTACAAAGGGGTCACAATTGCCCCTAAAAACCAGGGTTTTCAAAATAGGTTTTCAGTTACAACCGTTTCACGCCAAGCCCCCGATATGTGGTCTCCCACCCAAGACAGGTGACACGAACATGAGGAAGAGGGTTATTTTGTCGGATTGAGCTGGTTCTCTTTCTTTCACAACATCTGCAGACAGGAAAAGAAAAAAATAGGTAACTTGAGGAAATGGTTAATATGGCTTTAGCGTTAGAATGCATGTGTGCAGAGACATAACCCAGACAAAATTCAAATTCATTTCACGTAGGTGAATTATGCGAAACGAAAGAAAGTGAGTTGCGTTTAGTAATTAGGAAACGCCTCGTCGTTGTAGTGGTAGAGCGTCCGTCTCGGGTGCGGGAGGTCGCTAGTTCGATTCCCGGTCGTGTCATACGAACGACTTAAAAGAGTGCAGTAATGGCTTTTCGTCCCTATATAGCGCTGAGGATTGTAGGGTTAGCAAAACGACTGACTCACTAGTGCCAGGATACTGGACCAGTAGTACTTAAAAGTTACCCAGGAAACGCCGTGATATAGCTGAACACATAATTCAAAGCGGCGTAAAACCCAATACAAACACATTATCTTTGATAAGTTATATTGATCATAGTGAAGACCCGGATGAGTCAGTGCATTCGTAGTCTCGAACTATATTTTGTCCGTCGATATTTGAGATCGATTGAAACTCTCAGTTTTCTCAGCCATACCATGCCGCTTTCTTATTCTACCCAAGTGGTTTTCTCTCAAACCAGTACTCCACAAAACTGTTTTTTTGTTCCAAGCAACATGCTGCTTTCCGACTGTTAGTTCATTGGTAAAAGGCGAAGACGTTTGTCGCATTGCCCTTTTGTCTTACGTCGGAAATAATGTTGGCTTCAAGTTCGGGTTTGAACTCACAACCCTTTGATTGACAGCCCCACGTCGCTACCGACTGAGTAACCGGGGCTCGGCTTAGTCGATCCGTATAGTTTATAAACGGTGTAGATTCACATCACCATGTCCGTCTTTTCCGTCTGATCAGAATGTTCACAATTCACTAGCCTTAAAAAGCATTCATAAGTGCAGTCAAAACTGTGATGACGAGCACCTTTGTATAGCAATTCCCTGTATATAGCAACCACACCTTTAATTTCCCAATTACTCCTTAAATGACTCTGCAATAAAAGACCACCTGTGAATAAGACCATATTGTTCTCTTCCCATGGGTGGTCTTTAAACATAGGTTGGACTGTTATTTGATTCCGAAAAGATTAAGCTTAAAAATGCGTAGGCTGGTCGGGATCAATGTTGTTCACAAAAGTCAGGCTGTACCTTTTTGCATGAACAGTCTCTTATTAAAAAGACATAAGTTCATCTTCTGACGAAGTTCGAGATGTACAGCCCTATACTAGCTATACTTATATATATATACTTTAAATGATGAAAACCGGAGACAATAGTACTCCAACTCGCAAGATGCGACCCAAATATTTGCCTGATTTTTTCATCAACGATTCTTGTGTTTTCATGATTGTGTCATTGTTTGTGCATCCGAATGTTAATTAAAGTCAATGAAAAAAAAACTTTGGTCATTATTTCATTCCATTAACGATTCGTGGGCTCACAAGTAAAAGGTCCATATAATATATTAAACCAACATTATGGTATCTGCGTAATGTATCGACCCAGATCAGCCTGCGCAGTCCGCGCAGACTGATCCGGGCCGACACATTCCGTCTCAGGGGATAGAGGTATATAGTAATGATTCCTGAAACAGAAAATATACAGGAGGCGAAAAGTGCCTGCCGGATTAGCCTGTGCGGGTGCAGCATTCTATACTTCTACACTGTTGAGAGATTGCCGTATGAAACGTATTTGCACATGAGTCGCAGTTTACTAAAAACTTACCAAAGGGTCAGTGTAGATCCAGATGAACCTGCTAAACTGAATCTGACCCACATTTGACAAAATGAATCAGGTCCTGTTGATGCACTGAGCGCTCGCTATTAACTCTTCTTAAAAATAGGATTATATTTGGTTAGATACATGTACCCCTGATCACCGCTCAAATCATGTCTCGATCATTTTCCCACATGCAGATGCATTTGGACGCATCTGCAGCAGATGACTTTAACAGTCATTGTGGCAAGAGGAAGAGGAAGAACACATTCATGATGAGAATGTGTTCTCTTTGTCACCATGTTTTATACGCTATTCAATAATAAAACGTTCATTTACAGAGATTTACAATCTTTTTATAAACGTTTTCGAAGTGGTTTGCTGTATATTCGATGTATGATGGAAATGAGGGTTTAAAAGCGTAACATCACCTTGTCTGCGATTTACCACGACATTCGATCCATGATCACATAATCCTCGGTGTTTATTCTTAGATTCTTAAATACTTATCCCCTATTCTACATACAATACATCTGCAGAAATATACTTGAAAACGCTTTGGCAACATGTGAAAAAATCTTTCATAAATAAGAGTTTTATTATATACAGTGGAAAAACATTGCGACAAAATGAGCAATTTCTCCTTTTGTCACAATGTTTTCAAAAATCCTCTGAAGCAGATGCGATATAATGCGTCTTCATGTCGGAAAGGGTTATAAAGTACAGTCTCGACACGGCGCTTGTTTTTTCTACATAATTTCTGCCAGCACACTTTTGTTTTGATGCGGCTGGTGTTTCCTATTTTTTCGTGCATTTCTTGTCGCTGATTTTACATGCATCGGATTAATGACAAAATATCCCAAACAAAAACCTGCTTAAATCAAACAGACGGTCGAAACGAGAAAATGGATTGTAAATAGTTTTTCTGTAGCTTTTAGCCAGTGAACCAATGGATTGATTTGCATTGTTCTCTGCATGTATTTACTGAACATTTCGAGGGCTTGGCGTGAAACGGTTGTAACTTAAATTGGTATTTTTTTTTACCAAGGTTAATCACCTCGCCATAAAGTCTTTCTAAGCGTTAAATCAATTTTCTTGGTAAATAATGGAAATTTAGGTGCCATTGCTCGTTCTGAGCAATGGCACCTACATTTGCATTGTTTACAAAGGTGTAAAAATTGCCCCTAAATCAGGGTTTTCAAAATAGGTTTTTAGTTACAACCGTTTCACATCAAGCCCTCGATTTGAGACCGTTTGCCTGATATGCTGTTTTGAAACAAATCTCTTTTGGGGCGGGGGATGTAATGTGTTTTATGCCGCTTTCAACAGTAATTCAGTTATTTCACGGCGTTTTCGGGGTCAGATAAGAGGACTACTGATGAGCCAGTGTTAATATTAAGTTATTATTATTAAGTTACAACCGTTTCACAACCGTTTCACATCAAGCCCTCGATTTGAGACCGTTTGCCTGATATGCTGTTTTGAAACAAATCTCTTTTGGGGCGGGGGATGTATGGTGTTTTATGCCGTTATTTCACGGCGTTTTCGGGGTCAGATACGAGTACTACTGATGAGCCAGTGTTAATATTAAGCCCTACATGTAAATCCTAAGCGCCAAGGCATGACAGATATTTCAACGAATTTTAAAGTATTTGGTATGACCTGGCAGGGGATCAAGCTCGCGACCTCCCGCACCCGAGGCGGTAACATCTTCTTTAGGAACAAACTTTATATCTCGAAAACCTGGAAAGTATTTTCTTGACACGTAGTACACGACATCGTAGGAACGGGAAAATCTACACGCTTGGAACAATTTCTCGTTTTCACATAATGAGCGGATAATCTCCGAAAAAACAACCATAAGGCAATTATAACCAGCAAAGATTCTCCCAGACTGCGCATCCGCGCAGTCTGATCGGGTTCTAAACCGTACACCAATTAGTTTCAATACACTTCTGACAAATAGTGTCCATCTGAATAAGACTGAATGGATGTGAAGGCTGGTACTTATCTAAGCTTAAAACAGTCTAAACGCTGTCTACCTCTCGCTGGGGCTTTCCCCCATCCCCTTCCTTTCTCAAATATTCCTGTCCCGGAAGGTTTTAACCCGTGACAAGAACGTGGTGGATGCCCGACGCAGTGCTACCTTGAAATATCGAAAATGAAATGTGACATATATATCAGAGGTAGACATTACAAAACAACGAAAAAACCTGGTGGATACTTCATTTTTGTTTAATTAAATTGAGCTCAGGATTTATAGGAAAAAACTCAATTTAAACACGCATGCTTATGGCCCGTTCTCACCCAGAACTGAGTACCTCGATCAAAATAGATCGTGCGGTCGTGAAATGATATCTCTCGGTCTGCAGGGGTCACCCGCTCTGCAGCGCTTTGACTTCGTTGGTGCTTCATCACGGATTTTTTTGACATGTCGGTGTAATGCTTGTGAAGCCAGACGGTATGGAGAAGGTCTGAAACACGTCTTGTAGTGCTCTGGTAAACTTGGGTATGTTTAGTTCATCGGGAAGACATCTAGTAACACGACCCAACTCCGATGCATTTACTTGATCAACTCGATAATTTGCTGACCGATACACGACTTCTATCCGACTATACCGACTATATAATGCATGCAGCTCAACGTTGCTTCTTCGATAGCATTTGATCTACTGAATACCGAACAAAATACATTTTCTTACATAGTCTGCTGCTATCGTGCTGCGATTGTGCCCAATAGTACATGCTCGGGTATAAGTGGGACAGACGTCGAATAGAAGTCGAGAAAACTCGGGGTGGTCATGCTGATCGGGTAGATATAGGGAGATCGGGTAGAGGTCGATTACAAGTCGGTATGTGTGTTAACAAGTGTCAGATGGTCCTAAAATAGGATTTTAAGTGTCACATAGCCTAAACGTATTGTTTACGTAGCAATTTGCCGAAGGATAGTTTAACAGTTGTCATGGCCCAAAGATAGTTTTTAAGTTCGACATGACCTTAAATAGTTTTACGTGTCACATTGCCCATATGGCCGTAAGTTATTGTTATGTGTCACATGGCCTGATGATAGCTTTACGTGCCCCATGACCCAAAGATTGTTAAAGATGTCAAATGACCCAATCAAGTTTTAAAGTGTCACATGACCCAAAGATAGGTTTGCCTCTCACATGGCACACATATAGTTTTTGTGTCACATGGCCTAGAGATAATTTTAACGTGTCACATGACCCAAATATAGGTTTACCTCTCACATGGCACACATATAATTTTTTGTGTCACATGGCCTAGAGATAATTTTAACGTGTCACATGGCCTAGAGATAATTATAACGTGTCACATGACCCAAAAATAGGTTTACCTCTCACATGGCCACATATAGTGTTCGTGTCACGTGGCCTAGAGATAATTTTAACGTGTCACATGGCCTAGAGATAATTTTAACGTGTCACATGGCCTAGATATAATCATAACGTGTCACATGACCCAAATATAGGTTTACCTCTCACATGGCCACATATAGTTTTCGTGTCACATGGCCTAGAGATAATTTTAACGTGTCACATGGCCTAGAGATAATTTTAACGTGTCACATGACCCAAATATAGGTTTACCTCTCACATGGCACTCATATAGTTTTCGAGTCACATGGCCTAGAGATAATTTTAACGTGTCACATGGCCTAGAGATAATTATAACGTGTCACATGACCCAACGATAGTTTTACGTGTCACATACCTTGAAGATAGGTTTACGTGCCACATTGCCCATGTATACTTTTACGTTTCACATGGCCTAATATAATTTACCTGTCACAGGGCCTAAATATAGTTGTATGTGTCACATGGTCTAAAGATAGGTTTACGTGCCACATTGCCAAAAGATAGCTATACATGACACATGACCTAAAATATTTTTTACGTTTCAGATGACCCAAAGATAGATTTACATCTCACATGGCCCATATATAGTACGTGTAACATGGCCCCAAAATAGTTAAACGTTTCACATGGACCAAATATAGTGTTTACGTGTCTTACGGCCCAACGATAGAATTACGTATCATATGGCCCATATATAGATGTACGTGTCACATGGCCTAATATATTTTACGTGTAACATGGCACAAAGAAGGTCTAACGTTTAACATGTGCCAAATATAGTTTAACGTGTCATATGGCCTAAATATATTTATATGTGTCTATGGCCTAAATATAGGTTTACGTGCCACATGGCCACATGGCCACATGACCCAAAGATAGTTATACAATGTACGTGTCACATGACATAATATAGTGTTTACGTGTCTTACGGCCCAACGATAGAATAACGTATCACATGAACCATATATAGTTGTACGTGTCACATGGCCAAAGATATTTTACGTGTATTATGGCACAAAGAAAGTTTAAGGTTTCACATGGCCTTAAGATATGTTTACGTATCGCACGACCCAAAGATAGGTTTACGTCTCACATGGCCCATATATAGCTGTACGTGTCACATGGCCCATATATAGATGTACGTGTCACATGGCCTATATATAGGTGTACGTGTCACATAGCCCAAATATATATATATATATATATATACACATGTCACATGGCTTATATATAGATGAACGTGTCACATGGCCTAAGCTATTTACGTGTATCATGGCACAAATAAAGGTCAACGTTTCACATGGACCGAATATAGTTTAATGTGTCACATGGCCTAGGATATTTACGTGTATCATGCCACAAACAAAGGTCAACGTTTCACATGACCCATATAAAGTTTTACGTGGCACATGGCCTAAGATGTGTTACTTGTCACATAGCCTTTAGATAGTTTTAACGTGTCATATGACCAAACTATAGGGTTTTGCGTGTAGCATGGCTTAAAGATATTTTTACGTGGCCCAACAAGATAGTTTAACATGTGACATGTTCCAAAGATATATTTCAATCAGTGACTTGGCCCAAATATAGTTTTAAGTATGACATGGCTCAAATATAGCTTTTGAGTGTACCATGGCCCAAATATAGTTTCTGTAATATAGATTATAGTAATCTGCGGTAGACGACATTTAAAACATCAAGGTTAATCCACAATAATTCTCTTTAAATCATTCTATATTCTTTGAGTAGAGATGAGAACATTGTTACAAAATGCATTTCTTTTTATCATTAAGCCTTAAAATCGATTCAATTCACGGACGGACAGGCAGTTTTTGTTATTTATGTGACAATGCTTCTAAACTGTTATACATAACTGAAGTAAAACTACAGAATGCGATTGACTTTCTTCGACCTATTGACTTTAAGTTTAAACTTTTTTTATTTTACATCGATCGCGAAACAAGCTTCCAGCTCATATTAATCTGCTTTCCCGGAGACTTAAACATTACTCGCGCCATTTGTGTGGAAAATCCCAAAGGCAGAACCCGCTCAACATGGGATTCAAACCCGGGATCTTTAGAACGAGAGGCCGACGCTCTACCTCTGCACCATAGTCTTCCATAAAACATTGACCGATTGACTTCCGTGACACCCATAGTACCAAGTTCCGCACCAACAGGAAATACACACACGCTAGGATGTCATAGTTCCGGGAGAGCGGAGGAGCATGCTGTTATACACACCTTTATAAAAAACATATTTCCTTTTCCCCGATAATGATTCCGATGTTTGTATTCAAAATCGCATGCATGCTCGGGAAGTATTTTACCCGAAATATAAAAAGGATGCCATTCAATTTGAAAACGGTTCAATTTTTGACGTAGGTAATGAACATAGTTGCAATACCCTTTGTTTGGTATTGAATGAATCATTTGTATGGTGACGTTACTAATACTGGATTATCTCCCAATTCTTACAAGCCACGCACATATCAAATAATTTTACACAGCTCGGTTAAAGGATCACTATATGTATTAAATGTCAACTTAACCCTTTCCCTCATATAGACGCTTTCTGACGTCTCTGCAGCAGACGGCTTTTAGAAAGCAATTTCTCCTTTTGCCAAAATGTTTTCCACTTTTAGTCATAGGTTATCCATTCATTTATAGAGATTTTCCATTTTTTGACAAAATATGTTCAAAGTCGTCTGCTGCATAATTGTCGTATGAGGGAAAGGGTTAATAAAGTTGTTAACATTTAACGTTCTGTCCTCGTCCATCTAGGGACATTTCCGACGTTTTAGCTGGAGGTCCTTGGTTGAATGGGTACCACCAATGAAAGGAACCCAAACTCTCGACTTCCTTACACCGTGTCCCCACATGCAACACATATGCAGCAGACGAATTTGAAAACATATCGGTAAAGCTATGGAAAGGCTCTATACATTAAAGTTAAATTAATGATTGGAGTTGTAAACATTTTGGCAAACAGTGAAATTACTTATGTTTTTGAAAGTCGCCTTCTTCAAACGCGCCAAAAAAATGCGTTTTCCGTTGGCGTAATGGGTGACGCAACCGAAGCAAAGTCTGCAGGATAACATTTTTCAAAATGTTTTCATCACCTCCTTGGGGCCATGTGGTAATACAAGGTTACGGTTTAAATGATTGATTTGGGTTTAACGCCGTTTTCAACAATGTTTCTGTCATATCACGGCGGCATGTTCACCCACGCATGTGTTTCCTGGCTTTTTCACACCAGTTATCCACACACAATACTTTCCAGACAACTGGTTCCTTTTCCATATAGACTGCTAGCCGATTGGTGTAAGACGAATGACGCTTGTCATATTGACTTTCGTCAAATGTCGGAAAGAATGTTCGAACTCACAACCTCTGGATTGACAGCCCGTGTCGTTAACGACAGAGCTACCGGGGCTCGGGAAGTAACGGTTAAGGACGGAATGGCGGAAACAGTACTTCGGTTATATAACAACGTTAACCAGGTTACTTACCAGTACTTCATATGAGCCGTTCCACGAGAAAAACCAACATTATGGACTATACGTAATATATCGACCCAATTCAGCCTGCGCACTCCGTGCAGGCTAATCCGAGCCGACACATTCCGTCTCAGGGGGGTAGAGGTATAGAGGAAATGATTCCTGAAACAGAAAATCCACAGGAGGCGAACAAAGTCTCTCCCGGTTAGCCTACGCGGCATGCTTAAGCTGATCCGGGTCGATATTTTACGCAGAGTCCACAATGTTGATTTCTTCGTGGAATGGCTCAATTGTTATATAAGTTTAACCGGACACGCCCTTACTACCATTTTTAAAGTCTTCGGTATGACCTATCATATGATCGAACCCTGGTCTCGGTATGACCTATCATATGATCGAACCCTGGTCTCGCTATGACCTATCATATGATCGAAATCTGGTCTCGGTATGACCTATCATATGATCGAACCCTGGTCTCGGTATGACCTATCATATGATCGAACCCTGGTCTCCCGCTTAAGAATTGGGCGCTCCAATCATTAGGCCACGGAGAAGGGTTATTTGTTAGTAGTAGTTATCGTTGTGAAACTGGAAAGAAGATTGATTGATTGATTGATTGATTGATTGATTGATTGGTATTTTACGCCTCTTCCAACAATGTTTCAGTTATATCACGGCGTTTCCTTGGTAAGTTACCAGTGCTATTCGTCCATTTATCCCGACACCAGCCAGTCAGTCGTAGTAATGCTAACCCCGAAACTACTAATTGTTAAAGTCTTTGGTGTGACCCGGCCGATGAGTTAACCCTTTCTCACCTTGCAGACGCATTTTAACGCAATAGCAGCAGACGACTTTTGAAAACATTGTGGCCAAAGGTGAAATTGCTCATGATGAGCAATTCACCTTTGGCCACAATGTTTTCCACTTATAGTCATTGGTTATCCATTCAATTATAGAGATTTTCCATTTTTTGACAAAATATGTTCAAAGTCGTCTGCTGCAGAATTGTCGTTTGAGAGTAAGGGTTAACCCGCGATGCGGACGCACCCGTTGCGGTCGCTCCCTATGCGGACGCACCCGTTGCGGCCGCTCCCTATGCGGACGCACCCGTTGCGGTCGCTCCCTATGCGGACGCACCCGTTGCGGTCGCTCCCTATGCGGACGCACCCGTTGCGGTCGCTCCCTATGCGGACGCACTCGTTGCGGTCGCTCCCTATGCGGACGCACCCGTTGCGGTCGCTCCCTATGCGGACGCACCCGTTGCGGTCGCTCCCTATGCGGACGCACCCGTTGCGGTCGCTCCCTATGCGGACGCTAACGTTGCGGTCGCTCCCTATGCGGACACTAACGTTGCGGTCGCTCCCTATGCGGACGCACTCGTTGCGGTCGCTCCCGTTGCGGTCGCTCCCGTTGCGGTCGCTCCCTATGCGGACGCACCCGTTGCGGTCGCTCCCGTTGCGGTCGCTCCCTATGCGGACACTCTACCTCTACACCACCGAGGCGGTTATTGAAAAGAAGAAAAAGAAGAACGAACGAATAAGAAACAAGTATTTGATGTTTAGTTATGACGTGATCATTTCATCACACTGAACTTCACAATGACGCAAAATATAAATTCGAAACTTTGCCATTTTTTTTTTTTATTTAAAACATATCTGTTTAGATTTCGGACCTAATTCATTATTAAAGCGAAACATAAAATGGGGAAGAAAAATTGCGTAAGATTGTAGCTGCAATTGTCACATCATTTTGAATCCAATATAAGACAAACATCTTATGGCGAACATAAATGCTATATCAAAGTCGCACGTATCATGATAGGGATTTAAACAAAACAAGTTTATATGTGAAAAGAAGTCATATTAATGAAACTTTTCGTATGGATAATAATTGGACCAGGGCACAGAAAAAGACTCCTTCGATAATTTCTGTCGTTATTGCGACACTGTCTGATCAGGATCTTTACTGTACGTATATCTTTTTTTTTTTTTATTCTATATATATAAGATTTCAGAAAATATCGAGACAAAACTTTCAATTTGATAACAAAAAAAATAAGTATAATAATGGACGTGTATTTGTTACGGCGGCGACAACTTGAATAAAATAATTGCGAAAGATGTTTTATCTGACTCATTAATTTAAAACAACAACGAAATGTAGTCAACAATATCTTGTGTATGTGAATTTATATAATTATGAGTCGCGTCTCGCGATTTGGGGGTCTTAATGTACCTTCGCACAGTGAAGACCCGGTCGAGCCAGTGCATCCACAATGACGCATTATAGCCCTATTCGTCCGTCTGCATGTTATTTAGTCCTAGATGAATATTTTGACCAAAACATTTACACTATTTCAGGGGCTTACCTGGATGAATGTCGAGTATACACACAGGTCAGGTAGGGGGTCCGGGCATATTCTGTACGAATACCGAGAATACAAACTAGCTGTATTCACATGCAGATTTGTTGACATTTTTTCCGACGAATTCAACCCTTACCACACTCTCAGCGATCAGTTTTTAATGCATTATTTGTGTTACCTTTTCTGGCGAATTGTACGCATTGGCGTGCGTGTCTATGCCTGGGTATGGGCATGCCTATAGTCCAAGTAGTTTTATAAATTTAAATGATGGCAAAGCTGAGTGTTATTAAGACCTTAAATCGCTTGACGCGATTCATGCTTATTTATTAGCCACATCTTCAGATACTTTACGACATGCTGTTGTAATGGTTTACCGTTTACCTTTTGCCGAAACATTTTGACGAATCTGCAGCAGACGTGACGTTAAAACATCGTGCCATAAGAATGTATATTATCATGATGAGCACATGTTCAGTGTGTCGCACTTTTCATTTTCAGAGATTTTTCAAAGTCGTCCGCTGATGGAAAATAATTTACTCCGAACAGAGAATATCCTGACAAGACTGTGCATGAGGTCCGTTCCAATTGCTTGGCTTATAACATTTCAGAGTCAATCGTTGAGACAGGTGTTAATTCTATCAATAGGAGTGTTATGTTAAAACAGGAAAGCTTAATGAATAACTTAACCCGTTTACAAGCCGTTAGGATATCGATACGAAGGCTTCAACCCAAACTTGGACCAATCAAGGTTTTTGTTTTTATTATTGGGGTTTTACGCCGTTTTCAACATTATTTCAGTTATAACACGGCGACTGTTCACTTATTCATGATCCCTGGGTAAACAAACCAGTACTAGGCTAGGAAAAATGCCTTGCCAAAGGACACTCCACCATCACCGTCGTGCCGGAAACTGGGGATCGAATCTGCGTCGCCCGCAATTTCAAATCCAGGACGTTTACCACTCGACTATGGCGAATTCCTACCAATCAATGTAAGTTAATTAGCAATAAGGACTTCATTAAAACCGAACAGGTGGGTGGGTAGTCTATAGAATTAGTATTATCGGGATAGAAAATTTACTGATTGACGGGGGAAAAAATCCCCAACTTGTTTACTGAACACGTGGATTATTGGAAAAACCCATAGCCCTTTCAGACATATAGACGCTTTCTGACTTCTTTTCAGCAGACCAATTTAAACATTGTGACAAAAGGAGAATTTGCTACATAATGAGCAATTTCTCCTTTTACCACAATGTCATCAACTCTTTTCAATAATTTACTTTCGTTTATAGTTATTTTTCCATATTTTTGACTAAATGTTTTCAGAGTCGTCTGCTGTAGATTTGTTGTATGAAATAAAGGGATATAACGTCTTCAATATTCACTGATTGAGTAACGAATTAAACTGTTGCTATATACGACAGGATATCCTCATATTGTGTCACACATATAGTTGGGATAAAACCAGAGAGTGTTGTACACGTCTGCGTACACAATCTCACCAGAGCCTTCACTGTCCGTTTATATAAAGTCTAGTTCCAATCTCATTAAAAGGGCTGAACTCCAGATGGAGATCAACAACTTGAAATGTTGAAACTTCTGCAAATATTGCTAATAGTGACAACAAAGTAAGTAATAAATAGTTCAAAACTATGTTGGAAGTAAAAGTTGAAAAAACAGTAAATTGGAAGTCCTGAAAATGTTTGGCTTACTGGGTATGTCTATACAGTAAAACAAGGAGCACAAACGATCAATATTTAGATGTTTATTGTACTGGAAAGTGAAATTGTTACTCTAATTCTATCTCAGAATAATGATTCTGATATTTCAAGACATCTTTTGAACCGTTTAAAAACGTTGACTTTACTATCTATAATCAGGAGTTCGGCACCTTTAAAACCAGACCTAAACTTCGCCTGCTCGTATATAAATCTGATGACTGCCGTATACGGATCGTCTCAGATTGACTTTTAGCGTCAGCCACTCAAAATGTCGCTTATCAACAACCTCGGTATACAATAGGTACGATAACCTGTATGAATACAAGCGGTGTCTGTCGAGTGATCCGATTGTATAGCAATGGGCGTTAGTGGTATCGTGCGATTATATTGGACATAAAAACCAAGCACGTGCTCAGAAGTATTTAAGTGTAATAGGTCAATTTGAGACGACCCTTTATGCGATGTAGTCAGATCCAACATACGTGTAGCGAAATATTTTGGTCTGATTTTAATGAGATTGGTCTAGTTCTATATGTATTTTTGACCCCAATCTAGAAGTGTCGCCCCATCGTTTAATGCCAATGTACCGTCATGTGTGATCCCGTTACGCAGAGTGAATACGACCCGCGATCGCAAGATGCTGCTCCAATGTTAAATAGTATTGTTATAGCGATCTTAAAGACTTAAAATGGTAGTAAAAAGGCTGCCATACATGGCGCTTAGGGCTGCGGGGTTAGTATTACTATAGACTAGCCGAAGTCAGGATAGATCGACCAGTAGTACTGGTGACTTACCGGGAAACGCCGTGATATAACTGCAACACTGTTGAAAGCGGCGTAAAACACCAAGCAATCAAACTAGCGTTCTTGACAAGGTTTCGATTGACACTAAGACAATATTGAAACTTTTTTTTAACAATGATCTTTTACTAGACTATAATATAATGTTCGTCACAAATTCGAGACCTTTCTAACACAATATTGGAATACCTTTCATTTGACCGTAACCAATTTGCTATGTTTCTTATTATAATCTTAAACAGATTCCTTTTAAAAATATGCGATGAATTCTAATATTACTAAATTTAGTAACTTTCCTGATGTGATTAAGTACGATAAGGTACATGATAAAAAACAAAACAAAAATGTTTCTGTTACAACGACTCTAGATCAAGCAACTGATTTTGGTCCGAGACAGGGTTCCAATAAAGAGTGTTGGGGGTTTCGGATGCTCTTTTACCGATAAACAACGGGGCTTGAAATCTTTTTGAAGCAATTCGCGGCTCGTTACGAGCAATTCTTAATGCATTAAGAGCTGACAAAATAGATGAAATTGAGTCTCTTCGACCGATGAATTCTGGAGCAACAAATCTCTTGTCAAGTGACGGTCCTTCAACCTTTAATATCTTATAAGTGGGCATGTCCTGCCATGGGACATATCGTCCCCAGGCACGCTTAAGGAGGTCATTGTCGTTTGAATCGAGGATTGAACGCTTTCGGCGAGATTTTGATAACTCTTCTGTTTCCTGCAGAGTTCCTCCAGACGCGGGTTTCTCGGCTGATCGTTTTTCCAAGACCATTGGCAAAGCATCTTGTTCCTCGCTTGATGTTGATGTTTCCTCGGATCTTTTCCCAATGAACCTAGGTTTGTAGTAACGCTTGCCAACAAATGCGGGGATGTAATTTTTCTTTCCAATAAACATAGGATTGCTTGGCTTGTCTTCGTAATCTCTTTTCTCCAAATCCATAGGCGCGTTGCGTTTTCCAACAAACATCGGTTTATATCGCTTTCCTACGAACCATGGCTGATATCCTCGCTTACCGATGAATCTGGGCTGATATGGTCGCTTACCGACGAATCTGGGCTGATATGGTCGCTTACCGACGAATCTGGGCTGATATGGTCGCTTTCCGACGAATCTGGGCTGATATGGTCGCTTACCGACGAATCTGGGCTGGTATGGTCGCTTACCGACGAATCTGGGCTGATACGATCGCTTACCGACGAACCTGGGCTGATATGGTCGCTTACCGACGAATCTGGGCTGATACGGTCGCTTACCGACGAATCTGGGCTGATACGGTCGCTTACCGACAAACCTGGGCTGATATGGTCGCTTACCGACAAACCTGGGCTGATATGGTCGCTTACCAATGAACCTGGGCTGATACCGTCGTTTTCCTACGAACCAGGGCTTTAATCGTTTTCCAACAAACATTGGTTTATAGCGTTTTTCTAGATCGGATTGTTCAAGACCGTCCTCCTCGGTTCTAAACTCATCGTCGTCATCGACTTCATTGTCACTTTCTTCGTCATTAAACGTATCAATGTCGTCATCAAATTGATCAGACTCATCCGCGAAATAACTACCCAGAGAATTATCATCATCATCATCACCATTGTCCAGCATGCTATCACCTTCAATGTCACTGAGGTATCCATCAGTACGTGATAGTGCTTCTATTTCATCTAATAAACTTAAAATATCGTCATTGTTTTCTGTATCTAATGAGTTCAATTCTGGGGCTAGGTTTTCATCGCCGGCCGCATTGATCGCTGCGGCGTGGTCGCCATCTTGTTCTCGCTTGCCAACAAATTGCGGAATATAATTGCGCTTCACTATCCGTGCCGCTTCGTGTGCGCTGCCGCCACCGCCACCGCCGCCGCCGCCGCCTACTGAAGTCGCTTGAGCATTTGGATCATCTGCGCCTGTTAGCAAAGATGAAAAAAGAGCGAGAATTAGATGCGCAGAGAAATGTACATTTAATGACGTTTCGCTTGACATGTTTCTACACACTTTATCTTTTTCTTCACACAGACGCTCGCTGACGCCTCTGCAACAGACGACCTTTGAAAACATTATGTCGCAATGCTTTCAATTCACTTGTATAAGTAAACCTTCATTCATGTCAAGATGTTTGCAAAAGAAACTAAACATTGGATTTAATTCCTAAGTAACACTGGAGATTAGAACCAGCTTGTACAACTGAAACTGGCATTGGCTCAGGCTTGTCTTAATCTCGACTTGTCACATCGCGTTAAGTGTCTTTACCCCCCTTCTTTTCGAACGCTTTATAAAGCTATATCGCATGCAAGTATCTAAGTTTAAACGTTTACGATATATTGTTGGCTTTTTAACCTCTTTCCCGCACACACATACAAGCTCCCTATAAATGAAAGAACTATTTTTAAAATTTAAAATTGATAACACAGTGGCAAAG
Source organism: Serripes groenlandicus (assembly GCA_031761405.1). Taxonomy (NCBI): domain Eukaryota; kingdom Metazoa; phylum Mollusca; class Bivalvia; order Cardiida; family Cardiidae; genus Serripes; species Serripes groenlandicus. The sequence goes on along the minus strand of JASEVX010000007.1, from coordinate 54,077,140 downwards.
TGAGAATTGCTCATCATGAGCAATTTCTCAACTTGTCACAATGTCATCAAAAGTCATTTGCTACAAAGTCGCCAGAAAGCGTATCTGGAAAAGGGTTATGAAGAGATGAAACCTGTTTTTGCAAAGCTCAAGAGCATTCTTGAATTGTCATTATGAAAGGCTTTATTTGTCATGGGATTTCTATCGTGACTTTCTAGGGAAGAGCTTCATTTTTTTTATCGAAATCACATTTATACAATAAGGTTTCAGTCTTGCTCTGCTTTTTAATAGACTATTTAAGCATAAAATCCGGTTATGTACCGACCAGTGCTCCGTGATCAGTGTAGATTAAGATCTGCATGCGCATCCATGATCTATGTTAGGAACGGTACAGACTAAAATATATCAGCGTTGATGTGCAGGTTAATCGGAATCAACACAGGTCGCAAATGATCTAATGATCTAGCGATCTCCCTTGTCCCCACAATGTCCATTCTCTTCTGCAAATGTATTCATCCCTTTCCCACATACACTAAATCTGCAGCAGACAACTTTGAAAACAACTAGTTTGATATATGAAAGGAATGTTTATAAATTGAATTGGGCGGAAAGCATTGTAACAAAAGAAGAAAGTGTTCATTAAGAGCAATTTCACCCTTTGTCACAATGATTTGAGCTGTTTCGTGAGAAAATCAACCTAATGGCCTCTGCGTAATCTATCGATCAAGATCAGCCTGCACAGTCCGCACAGGCTAATCCGGGCCGACAAATTCCGTCTCGTGAGATAGAGGTATATAGTAATGAGTCCTAAAACAGAGAATCCACAGGAGGCGAAAATTGTCTGTCCGGGTTAGCCTACGCGACATGCTGATCCGGGTGGACACTTCACGCAGAGTCCACAATGTTGGTTTTCTCGCGAGACGGCTCATATCATCTGCGTAATGTATCGACCAGATCAGCCTGCGCTGTCCGCGCAGACTGATCCGGCCGACACATTCCGTCTTAGGAGGAAAGATGTATAGATTAGTGATTCCTGAAACAGAAAATCCACAGGAGGCGAAAAGTGTCTATCCGGGTTAACCTACGCGGCATCCTTAGACCGATCCGGGTCGATACTTTACGCAGAGTCCACACTGTCTCAGATGCGTCAGAAGGCGTCGGTAAGTGTGAAAGGGTTAATAACGTCTGTAGCATGAACAATGTCAAAGTCTGTAATCCTGCAATACTCGTCCACTTTCATTTTCATTTACATATAGTCGTGTTATTAACCTCAGACTCGTATTGCAATCAGACAATCAATTTACAAGCACTGCTTTGTACTTAATGGTGCATATAAAGTGCTTCCGTCTAATTTACCCGAACACCAGCGTGGAAATCATGATTAATTTCTCACCAATTCTGGATGCTAACAAGAAATTCCTCAACTAGTTGGAGTTTTGATTAAACTTTTCCTACATATAAAATTTTCTTCAACACATACTACCGTTTAGGAAACAAGAGCAATATCTTATTGTTCAACAATATTTTCAACTTTTATTCTGTTACTGTCCATTCGTTTATAGGCAGTATCCATATCTTTTTACGAAATGTTTCCAAAAATCGTCTGCTGCAGAGGCGTCAGAAAGTGTCTATTTTTAGGAAAGAGTTTAATTGACTATGTCACACATTTTGGTTTTAAAACTAAATATGCTGATTGCATTAAGTGTAGTTGTAAAATTGATTATATCTGCCTAATATGGAAGTATCTATCAAAAAATAAAGTAAAAATAATTAGGTACTTGAGTTGCTTAGTGTTGACCTCAACAATGAAATTAGTTTCATTGCATAAACAATGTGACTCCAAAAAGTTGAAATAGTATCCTTAAAGGATATTGTATGACAGCCAAGATCGCATATATCCGAAAGTCTGCCACTTCAACTGACTGACTGATATAGTATGCTATGTCTAGCTATTTGGCTTTGTACGACACCATTTTTGTCTAGAATAATTCCTACTTTGCGCCTTATGTTGTGAAAAGTCTGTAGTTAGGTTATAGTCTCTTTAACTATTATTTGAACTTTAAAAAAAACAGGATTTTAATACAACTTACAATACACTAGATAAAGGTAAATCAATTTTATGTCAATAATTTTATATTTCTGCTTCAGAGTTTTAACCCATTACTTCACATGATATTTCAAATGGTGTCTACTTTACAATCAACAGATGAACAAGTTATACAATTTTGAAAACTTTTTGACAAAGAGTTGAAAATATTGCAATAAAAGGTGAAATTGCTCGTTTTAAGCAATTTCACCTTATATTGTAAAGTTTTCAAAAGTCGTCTGCAACAAGCAGGCGTCAGATGTCGACACTGTGAAGTCATGGGTTAATCATGTGCGTGCTGGAACCGATTGTCTGAATCATGTGCGACCAGCATAGAAGCAGATCAGCCGGCGCATCCCTAGAACTGGCTATGGACTTAACCCTTTCCCTCATATATACGCTTTCTGACGCCTCTGCAGCAGACAGACTTTTGAAAACATAGTGACAAAAGAAGAAATTGCACAAAACGTGCAATTTCTCCTTTTGCCACAATGTTTTCCACTTTTTGTCATAGGTTATCCATTTAATTAAAGAGATTTTCTATGTTTTGACAAAATACGTTCAAAGTCGTCTGCTGCAGAATTGTCGTATGAGGGAAAGGGTTAAATGTAAAGCGGAATTTAAAAGTTCAGCATTGAAAGGGTGTAAACGACCGATGTTACACCACAACTTAGTTACTTGCATGACAGATCGTAGTGCAATTTAGTATAACGAATTACCAGCTTTCTTCAATACTAGACATTTTACAACGTCTCAAACAATAAAACCAATTTCTATAGAGGCAAATAAACTTGTTATGTTTTAAACGACTAATCGAAGGTGACATTCTCAGAAACCGGGTTGAATACCCAGAGCTCTATAGACAACGGGCATTTTGCATGTTCTAAAAGGCCTTAATTTGACCTTCAAACCCTATGTTGTGGGTACTCAAAAGAATCGTCTCGGTGAGACATACAACGTAGGGTTTGCTGTAATAATAAGAGAGAAATTCAGTGTGGGAAAAAGAGCTGAATACCCCTCCTTATCTGGACTGTTGTCAACTCAATTGTTCTTAGTTGCAAACCGTGCTTCCCCTCAGTCAACCAGTTAGCTCACACAAAAATCCAAAATTATTGGGACCGTTTAGACTAGAATTACGTTAATATTGTCATTTGCAGAATTGTTTTAAGTGGGAAAGGATTTCACAAACAGTCTTGATATCGTCTAACCCTTTCCCACATACAGGAAATCTGCCACAGACGACTTTGAAAACAGCTAGGCAAAAGTATGGAGAATCTCTACAAATGATGATTCGTTTGTTGAATAGAGTTCAAAACATTGTGACAAATGGAAAAATTGCTCATCATGAGCAATTTCTCCATTTGCCACATTGTTTTCAGAAGTCGTAGATGCGCCGAAATGCGTCTGCAAGTGGGAAAGGGTTAAAATTGAAATTGCTGTGGAACTGGGTGTTTTATCGTTTAAACTGGTGGGGGCTACACTTCTACGTTTCTGTCAGATGATACATTTAGATCTATATAACATATAGACGGACTGTGGAGACGCTGGTGAGACTGTGAATATGCATAGCCTCGCATCAACCTTCACCGTTCGCACAAGCTATACTATCTACCACATATCACGTGACGCGATTCATATAATAGAATCCTGAATGCGGGAATGCATAAACACGTCAACAATTCCGGGAATTACACAATTTAAAATTTAAAATTGATACTAGATGTAATTTTCTTTCATTTATATATCAAAAAAGGGAAATCAATTTCTAAATACAGAAATGAGAGAATTGAAATATAATACGTCAGATGCGTCCGTGTTTGTATAAATATATCTGGAGCACGTTGCGTGCAGGATTGTCAAAATAAATCCGAATATATTTTATTAATTGCAGTTTCATAAAAAGTACATTTGTATAAATCGAAATTGCACCTACAAAGAATAGTTTCTGTTAAATGATTATATCTATATAATTTTCCTAATGAGAGCATCCTGACTGAGTCCAATAAAGTTAAAAACTTTCCCACATGGGACAAATATACAGCAGATTACTTTAACCCTTTCCCTCATACGACAATTCTGCAGCAGACGGCTTTGAACATATTGTGTCAAAAAATAGAAAATCTCTATAATTGAATGGATAACCTATGACTAAAAGTTGAAAACATTGTGGCAAAAGGAGAAATTGCTCGTTTTGAGCAATTTATTCTTTTGTCACTATGTTTTCAAAAAGCCGTCTGCTGCAGAGGCGTCCGAAAGCGTCTATATGAGGGAAAGGGATACACAAAATATAGGCAAACACGTTAAGATTGTCAATGAACTAGAAATTATGTCATGAGCAATTTCTCCTTTTGTCGCAATGTTTTACTAAAGCTGTCTACTACAGAGGCGTCAGAAAGCGTCTATTTATGGGAACGGTTTGAATAAGTACGTAAAGTCATTATTAAACGCCAGGACAAATCGTCGAAATGTTTCGAATTTCCTTTGTGCAAGCTCTTGAGACAACGCATTGATTATTCTAAAAAATAAAATTAAAAATTGTCAAATATTTAAATTAAATTTGGTCTAAGGACATTGTCCGATTCATACCATTGTATAGGGATAATGCATTGTGTCAACTTGTGCGATGACGTTCACACTTACTTACAGAAGCGAAGTTTTAAAAAGCGCGTCAGACACAAATCCAGTCTCCATCGAGTTATGCCATTTTTATAGATCCAGATTAACAAGCGCATCAGTACAGGTCGATATTTAACTCTGAGTGCACGAATAGGCTGGTAGACATCGTGTCAACTCTTGCCATTAATACATTAGTGCCTGCTTTTCCTGGACTATGGCCTTTATGTTTGCAAATGTGTGTGCATAAAACATAAAGTTAAGAATTATATATGACTTTATGATCGTCCTATGAATATATCTAGTTGCGGAGTTAGTTCAGAAGAGTAAGCAATTGAACTACGAAGGCCGAAGGGTTGTTGGTCAAATCAGGACCCGCCCAACCATCAATGATGATATATATTACTCATGTAAATAGAACATTTTCCAGTCTTTGGTCTAGAAAGAAATGAATAAATCGTGTTGTAATTTATAACCATTCCCGTAATTACTTAAACGTAGTCTCATAACAGTCGTCACTTTGTCTCAATATGAGCCGTTCCACAAGAAAACCACCAGTATAGACTCTGCGTAATGTATCGACCCGGATCAGCCTGCGCAGTTCTCGCAGGCTAAACCGGATCGACACATTCCGTCTCAGGGGGATAGAGGTATAGAGTAATGATTCCTTAAACAGAAAATCCACAGGAAGCGAAACGTGTCTGTCCGGGTTATCCTGCACGACATGTTTTGGCTGATCCGGGTCGATACTTTGCGCAGATTCCACAATGTTGGTTTTCTCGAGGAACGGCTCATATATGTAATGCAAGCATGTTGCATGCGTCGTTCAACAAAAGCTGAAAGTCTAGCCCTATCGGTTGTTTTAACGCAACTATGAATATGTTCAGCCATGTTACGGGGCCATTTTTCGGCACAACAGGAACAATAATTTATAGGCTAACAAATTATTTAAATTGCTATAAGTCGGCGTAATCCTATTTTCCCCATAAAGAATTCTCGCATTTAAAGTAATTTTGAGTCCATTTTGGTATCAAACAGTCTGAAGATCTGTCTCTCTTTCGGAAGAAGAAGTATGTTCGGTCATTGTATGAAATAGTTAACTTCCGGGTTACACAAATGTTCTTAAGATCTGTCAAGCTTTCGGAGGTGGTCGTTTCTGTACGTTTTTTGGATTATGACTAAGAATTTATCTTTCAATTTGGTGGTGGCTGTCGTATTATACACTTTCTTATTTAACCCTATCTCACATACAATAAATCTGCAGCAGACGATTTTGTTTTCATCATCAGTCTAACGAATGACTACACCTTCATATTTGGAGATGTGTCTGCGTGTGTTTGCATTAATAGTTTTAAAGTCGACTGTTGCAGATTTTTTATATATCTTTTTTGGAAACTGGTTAATTAAAGCGACTGAAATCCAGATGGCACGAAAAAAACACCCACGAAAAAAAAAATACCTCGAATTCGCCCTAAATCATTTATTCTTTATGTTATCCAAGTAAAACCAGGGTAGAAAATGTATCGTTTTTTATCAATAAAGTGAACTTGTTACTGACAGGGTAGAATTTGCGATGGAAAAAGTATCGAAAACAAGAAAATCTCACCGATTATAGGGGTATGTAATATGTCAGTTATCATATTTTAATGCCCCAAATACAAAAATAACACTTATACTCTTAAAATTGGAAATTTTATTTATTTTTCGACAGTTGGGTATCTGGAGTTCAGTCGCTTTAAGGTGTTCCAGTCATCTTACGGAGAACATTTCGGTAATCAATGTGAGCCGTTCCATGAGAAAACCAACACTATGGCCTCTGCGTTAGGTATCGACCAAGATCAGCCTATGCAGTCCGCGCAGGCTAATCCGGACCGACACATTACGTCTCAGGAGCATAGAGGTATAGAGTAATGGCTCCTGAACAGAAAATCTACAGGAGGCGAAAAGTGTGCTTGAATTAGCCTGCGCGGCATGCTTGGACTGATCCGGGTCGATACTTTACGCAGAGTCCACAGTGTTGGTTTTCTCGCGGTACGGCTAATATCATCTGCGTAATGTATCGACCAGATCAGCCTGCGCTGTCCGCGCAGACTGATCCGGCCGACACATTCCGTCTTAGGGGGAAAGATGTATAGAGTAGTTATTCCTGAAACAGAAAATCCACAGGAGGCGAAAATTGTCTGTCCGGGTTAGCCTACGCGGCATGCTTAGGCTGATCCGGGTCGATACTTTACGCAAAGTCCACAATGTTTGTTTTCTCGCGGGACGGCTCACTTGTTTTCCAACAGCTTCTGTACTCCACCATCACAATCAATCTATTTTCCAACGAAAACTGTTTTTGATTTTTAATCATAAAAAATGGAAGACGAATGACCACGAGAAACGCTGGTCACAAATAGAAAATCTCTATAATTAAATGGAAAACCTATGACTAAAAATGGAAAACATTGTGGCAAAAGGAGAAATTGCTCGTTTTGAGCAATTTCTTCTTTTGTCACTATGTTTTCAAAAAGTCGTCTGCTGCAGAGGCGTCAGAAAGCGGTAGAAGAACGTTGACCGAGACTCAGTCTCACGACATCTCCCTCATACGACAAATCTGCAGCAGACGCTTTGAAAACAATAGTTAAAAAAAATAGCGGAAATTCTCTATTAATGAAAGAACCATTATTGAATAAAATTTAAAACTTTTTGGCAAACTGAGAAATTGCTCGTTTCGTCATAATGTTTTCAAAAGTCGCCTGCTACACAGACGTCAGCCAGCGTCTTAATGCTGGAAAGGGTTAATTATTATTATTATTATTACTATTAATATTATTATTTATTATATTATTATTATTATTATTATTATTTATTATTATTATTATTATTATTATTATTATTATTATTTTTTACTATTATTATTATTATTATTTATTATTATTATGATAAATGAGATCGTTACGGGTCGTTGCAGGTCTGTTTTGTTTGTGCCGGGCTTGAAAGTGGGAAACAATTAAAAAGGAAACGTGTGTATTTATTTATCTATAAATAGTATAGCGATGTTTTAATGAGATTCTAGTTTTTAGTTTGGCATCGAATAAAACGGCTGGAGTCAATACCAATCGGAATTGATTTTTTTTTTTTACAAATCGAGGGCTTGGTGAGAAACGGTTGTAACTAAAATTGGTATTTTTTTACCAAGGTTAATCATCTCACCATAAAGTCTTTATATATATATAAGCGTTAAATCATTTTTCTTGGTAAACAATGGAAATTTAGGTACCATTGCTCGTTCTGAACAATGGCACCTAAATTTGCATTGTTTACAAAGGGGTCAAAATTGCCCCTAAACCAGGGTTTTCAAAATAGGATTTTAGTTCACGCCAAGCCTTCGAAATGATATATCTATTAAATGACATAAAAAGATACAAATAAGATAGAATATGTATCTAAATAAGGAAACATGATTTCCACAAAACATCGGAATATGAATCTCTTACGTCTTAAAATGTATTGGAATTTTGATTTGTATGAAATGGTGCAAAATGCCTGCAATTGAGAATACTTATCGTGCAATCATATCCCAGTTTAGGGGGAAATAGGCATCCAACAATCCAAGTTTGAGATTAAATCATGTTAACTCTTTCAGCGCCAAAGGCAATATTGAGCTTTTTGCAAACAATACAGATTCAGGTGAGTCAGCTCGTAACGAGCTGTCTCACCTTAAAGCTGCATTGTTTGGCTGTGAGTTATAAAGATATTCCAAAAATCCTATAACATGAAAATAGAGTCGTCCGAGTTTTGAACATGGAAGAGTCTACTTTAAACAATTCGGCGCTGAAAGGGTTAGCGATACGAAGAGACATTTATAAGGATTATCCTATTATACCGAATAACGTAATGTTGTTCAATGAATTATTTTGCAACGATCGTGAGACATGTTCTTAAAACTTATATTTTACCTTTTCCTACTTGCCGACGGATTTCACTTCTCCCAAATATTGCTATTAATTAACCCTTTCCCACCTGTAGACGTAGTTTGACGTATCTGCAGCAGACGACTCTTGAAAACATTGTGGTAAAAAGGAGAAATTGCTCAAAACGACACAATTTGTTTAACTTATTTCAGTAATTATACCTTCATATATAGATTTTCCAAATGTTTTACTAAATGTTTTTCAAATTCGTCTGCAGATGTGTTGCATGTGGGATGTTAACGATTATACTTTTTATAGACATTTTCCATGTTTTGCAAAATATTTTGCTGGAGATTTGCTGTATGTGGGTGTTGAGGGGTAATTGTAACTGATATAGCTCCATTTACTTTAACCCTTTCCCTCATACAACAAATCTGCAGCAGACGACTTTGAAAACATCGAGGCAAACATACAGAACATCTCTATAAATGAAGGTTTGATTACCTAAAAAAAGTTTAAAACATTGTGGCAAATGGAGAAATTGCTCGTCTTGAGCAATTTTTCTTTTTGTCAGAATATGAAGGTTTGATTACTGAAAAAAGTTGAAAACATTGTGGCAAAAGGAGAAATTGCTCGTCTTGAGCGATTTCTCTTTTTGTCAGAATATGAAGGTTTGATTACTGAAAAAAGTTGAAAACATTGTGGCAAGAGGAGAAATTGCTCGTCTTGAGCAATTTCTCCTTTTGTCAGAATTTTTTCAAAAAGTCGTCTACTGCAGAAGCGACAGAAAGTGTATTTATGGGGGAAAGGGTTAATTTTAGAAATTGTGTCAGAATGTTTGATGTCGTCTTGTACAATCTCTCAAACTCTTATTTGTAAAATGTGTTTTTTAAAGGATGAGTTTAATAGAAATATAGTTGCTGAAGACAATCTAACATGTTTAATATAAATGCAAAGCATAATAATTCCCCAAAGCAAATTATGCAAAACGCTAGGTTATTTTATGTCATGTTCCACACGAAGTCAGTCCAATAAATACACTGTTTCTTTCAAAACTTGCAACGTTTCCTATTCACCGTGCAACATATTTTATGGTTCATTATTTTGGGTAACGTTTTCTCATCAAATTGTTTGTTTAATGCCCCAAAATGATATAGGATCGAACGATATGTTGCAATCTATCTAACCATACGGAGTAATTAATATAAATGCGTATTTGAATACTTTTCAGTGGTTTATATCCTATTAAACTCACTGTATCAAACAGTGAAATTATCAAGCGATATTCGTCACTGTTTACCCTAGCTTTGACACGTCTACAGTGTCATCAGTAACGCAACGCATGCTATACAGTCAATTGATTGATTGGAGTTTAACGCCGTTTCAAATATCTTTTTAGGTCATATCACGGCGACCAGCTCACCTACTCATATGTGTCCAGGCTTTCTCACACCAGTTTTCCACACAACATACTTTCCAAGCAACCGGCTGCTTTTCCACATAGACTGTTAGCCCATTGGTGGAATACGAATGACGCTGGTCACAATGCTTTACAGTCCAACCTGTGCAAAAGACCACATTTGTTTAGCAATTCTCTGTCTATATCAACAACACTGTTATTTTCCAAATTACTCATTTTCGGCATATGTGACCCTGTAATTAAAGACCACCTGTTAACAAAGACCAGATTGTTCACTTCCCATGCGTGGTCGGTCATTAAACACAGGTTAGATTGTACACATAATAATTGGTTGTTAATATGTGCATCTATATTTATTTCAATTCGTGAATACCAAAAAACGTGTTCAGTGTTCCATCAGTGAAAAGATATCTCGATTTGACACCGTGCAAATAGCCACGTAATCCTCTATACATGAGCAGTTTCACGAAAAACCAACATTGTGGACGCTCAGGCTCACCCGGAAAGACACTGTTTGCATCCTATGGATTTTCTGTTTCAGGCATCATTACTCTTTACCTCTATCCCCCTGAGACGGAATGTGTCGACCCGGATTAGCCTGTGAGGATTGCGCAGGCTAATCTGGATCGATACATTACGCAGAGTCCGTTATATTGGTTTTCTCGTGGAACAGCTTATATGTTGAATTGTTAAAGTTTAATTGGTCACAACTTCCAACAGTACGTTATATTTTGAATATTAAGATTTATCTAGATTTATATGTGTTGCATAAATAGTTTATATTAAGTCAAGTGTGTATATGTGTGCAGTCTGATCATATTACACACCACCTTTATTTACATTAATAAAGGGAATATGTATTAATTGTCTTAGAAATGCATTTTTACTTGATAAAGAACTTGAACAGTTAGAACATATTGTTTATCTTTTTTTCTATATTGCTTTTCGTAAAATGGTTACGTTTGTTTTTTGTACATTATTGTAATTGTTTGAAATTTGCTATTTTGCAAGATTGCCTGCAATAGATAAAATGCGTTGAATTGTACTTTCATTTATATCACGGCGTTCCTGGTCAAATTACCAGTACTACTAGTAGTTGTTCACCAGGACACCGATGCATCAGCCGTTATGCACTCCCCGCAACCCTGAGCGTCAAGGCGGGAAGCTATTACTTCCATTTTCAAAGTCTTTGGTATGATCCGATCGGGGATCAGACTCTGACCTCCATTCTCGATGTAACCACTACAGCAAGGACACTTTATAAAGAGTAACACAACCAAAGGTCGTGTCTTCTTATTTGAAAACCTACAGGATATTAAACCGTTTCCCACATACAAAAAAAATCTACAGCAGACGATTTTGAAGACTACTTGACAAAGATATGAAAATAATACTGAATTACTGACAAGAGCTTAAAACACGGTGGCAAAAGGAAACATTGTTCAACATGAGCAATTCATTGTTTGCATTATTCATCAATATCAACCTGACCTTGACCTTCAAGCAAGGGTATTTATGAGTCACGTCATGCGATAACGAGGCTTATAGCACGTCCGTTTTGACATCACATTAAGGTACAGATCGGATCACATGTTCGACAGTCTGGGTCGACATTTATTTTTCAATTTCTTGTAAAATCCCCCTTTCCCCAGAAGAATCCCGTTTTTGAATATCAAATGATACCAGTAAGTCAAATGTAGATCATCTCATAAATAGTTGTATAATGCCAGACATGCATATCTGACAACTAATGGAATATATTCATGGAAGAATCAACTCTGTAATCTGTGTAATCTTATATGTCTAATATTAACCCCCCGCCCCCAAAAAAAAATAAAACCGACTCATCTTATTAGTGACAACCCAGACGAAAACCGAAACTCGGATGCTTTAACCCCTTCCTACAGCAAACATGCAGCAGACGACTTTGAAAACATCTTTTCAAAAAGCGTAGAAAAAGCTCTAGAAATTAAAGTACTAATTATTGGATAGAGTAGAACATATTCTGACTAAAGGAGACATTGCTAATCATGATCTTAGGTTTCGAACTCTGAACCCCCCTATAAACCCCCCTATAACTATGGAGTTACATGCCGAGTCGCTACCGACATAGCTACCAGTTGTGGAACAGGATATACTTTTATCAGTCTGTGATGTTATCAAAGTTGTCCATATTCTATTTGAGGTAGTAGGAGCATAATGAAAACCTCCACTTGAAACTCTTCAATTTTAATGCTTTAGCCTATGTTGTTAAGCGCAGGACTTCAGATCTTTTGAGGGTTTCAAGGTAGTGGTTCGAATCCCTTCAGAAGCTCAATTTTTTTTTAAATTTTTTTCTTCTTTGTTTTCATTAGCTAACATTTTTTACAGAAGTTTATATTGTACTTTGAATTAAAACGTAATTAAATATATTTCTATACATAAATATTAGCTTCTTTGAAAATTGTATTACTTGCAGTCACGGCTGAATAGGTGGTTGGGAATTTCAAACTCTATTTTTTTTAAATGAGACGGTTAAAACATTTTGATTTTTTGTCATAATGTTCCCAAAAGGTTAAAATTAATTATCAATAAAGAACAGGTCATAAGTATTTCTAGAACTTGTTGATTTTTGCTTTTAAACGTCGATGTTCCAATTTTACGCGGTCAAAATAGTATGTTAAAATTGTAATACCATATGACTATTCCAGTACAGTTTCATTATATTTGTTGGTGATGTGATCAATAATGTATTATTTCTGAAAGCAAATATATTTCTTGTTTCTTTGATACCAAAGTATTACCAAAAATGTTGAAAAATAAATGAAATAAAGGATTTTTCTTGTCTCTCGGGTGATGTCGTTTTTATCGAAATTTCTGAAAGGGGGGTAGGGTAATTAAAATTAAAATAAAATTGTTATTTGTGGTTAAATTACTTTAAATTTTGTTTTTGAATCCCGGAAATGATACACATTAAGAAATTATCAAGCTGATCATAATTTGAAATGTTGCCCATTAGGCTCCTACTACCTTGATTATCATCAAATGTCACCCCGTTTTAATTCACGAGTCGACACTAACAACTCGGATCAGACTGTAAAGAGGCATGCACTAATCAGAACCTCTACAAGAGTTCTTGATAAGGGGCATTCTTAATGTTCTTTAACCCTTTCCCTCATATAGACGCTTTCTGACGCCTCTGCAGCAGACGGCTTTTTGAAAACATAGTGACAAAAGAAGAAATTGCTCAAAAAGAGCAATTTCTCCTTTTGACACAATGTTTTCCACTTTTAGTCATAGGTTATCCATTCATTTATAGAGATTTTCTATTTTTTGACAAAATATGTTCAAAGTCGTCTGCTGCAGAAATGTCGTATGAGGGAAAGGGTTAAAGCAGACGGCGTTTTGAAAACATAGTGACAAAAGAAGAAATTGCACAGAACGTGCAATTTCTCCTTTTTGTCACAATGTTTTCCACTTTTAGTCACAGGTTATCCATCTGACAAAATATGTTCAAAGTCGTCTGCTGCAGAATTGTCGTATGAGGGAAAGGGTTAAAGCAGACGGCGTTTTGAAAACATAGTGACAAAAGAAGAAATTGCACAGAACGTGCAATTTCTCCTTTTTGTCACAATGTTTTCCACTTTTAGTCACAGGTTATCCATCTGACAAAATATGTTCAAAGTCGTCTGCTGCAGAAATGTCGTATGAGGGAAAGGGTTAATCTGTATATGACACGTCAACATTATTTTTAGTACAATACCATAGGGTTTGATTGAGAGTAATAAGAGAGATATTTTACTTCTCCTTAAATAGGCATCTCCTAACTTTTACGACATTAACTCTTTCCCAGATACAGACGTTATTTGACACCTCTGTAGTAGCCCATTGTTGAATAATATGTGAGAGAGGGGCCCAGATAAGGAGGAGAACACTTATCTTTCCCCCCAAGATACCTCTCTTATTTCTCAATCAACCCCTATGTCGCTGTTAACTTCAATATAGGAGTCCCCGTTGGTGAGAAATAAATACATTTTTGCTTGTTTCGTTTAATCGAAATATTATTCGTTTCAACGTAACATTATTACGATTTTACGAACAAAGAATTCGTTATATCGAAATAATAATTCGTTATACCGAAATAAAAATTCGTTATACCGATATAACAATTCGTTTTCACAAAATAACAAGTCGTTTTTTACGAAATTATATTTCGGAAATACATAAATAAAAATCGTATTTTCCTTGTTAATCAATCGATGGAGCTCCGCAGGAAAAAACAATTAGCCATCTTCGCATTCAAATTGACATTCAGCTTTTACTGTTAAAATAAACACGCAGAGCATTGCAATTTACTGGGTAATAAAAACAATTGATAATGTAGGAATGCATTTTGCGTCGAAAAATACTGCGTGAAATTAAACATAACATCTTTTTTTCTAATTATATACGCGATGTATTGCAATCTATTTGAAGGGTTTAAAGTGTCTTTAAACATTTTATCAATATACAGAAGCTTTCTTAATCCTCTTTAGAAGAATATTTTAGAAAATACTGTGACAAAATGGAATATGCTCTAATTGAGCAATTTCTCTAATTGCCTCAATGAGTATAATTTCTTTGAATTAATATAATGTGACTTATAGAGATTTTAAACATTTTTAGTATATATTTTCAAGATTTACAACAGTTCCTTCGTGCATATAATATTGACTTTTAGTAGATACAATTGTCAATGGGATTTTATATTCTAGTGAGACAGTATCACTATGATAGAGATTTTTAGTGAGATATTATGAGTGAGACAATATCACTATGATAGTATGAGGAAATTTCCTAGTGAGACAATATCACTATGATACAATGAGGAGATTTTCTAGAGAGATATTATCACTATTATATTATGAGGAGATTTACTAGTGAGATCTTATCACTATTATATTATGAGGGAATGTTCTATTCTAGTGACATTATCACTATGATAGTATAAGGTTTTTTTCTAGTGAGACATTTTACTAAGATATTATGAGGGGATCTTGATAGTTAGACATTGTCTCAATATCAGAACATGTACTTTTTTTTGTAAAACCAACATTTAACCCTTTTAAGTATATCTCACTAAAAATCTCTATCATAGTGATACTGTCTCACTAGAATATAAAATTACAAAATCATGAAATATTCAAGAACGCTGCAACAATTAGTTCAGTTTGTGATCTCGTGTGTCTCTCGGCATTTCAAGTCAGTGACGAATGTGACAGCTGTTTAGCACCTAGTGGATACCAATTTACCAGGTTTGATTTCTGTAACATGTTGACATTAACCCTCCCCCCTCACACAGACGCTTTCTGACGGCGCTGCAGAAGACGACTTGAAAAAATGAGCATTTTTTCTTGGTGACTAATAATTTAACCTCATTTACGGATATTTTTCACCATCACCATCACCATCTTAATCCTTTCCCTCCTATAGACGCATTGTAACGCATCTGCAGCAGACGATGTCTGAAAACATCGTGACAAAAGGAGAAATTGCTCAAAAGGAGTAATTTCTCTTTTTGCCACAATGTTTTCAACTTTTTTCAGTAATTATACCTTCAATTTTTTCAACTATTTTCAATTTTAGAGATATTCCATATTTTTTAGAAGACATTTTTAAAGTCATCTGCTGCATATTTGCTGTATGTGGGAAAGCGTGAACGATGCCAGTTCTTACTGCATTAAAAGTTATTATTTTACCCACGTTAACGTTCCCCTAAACACTTAAGTGAGCAGAAATAGGATACCCATCCTGTAACTAAAAGTCATGAAAAGCCAAGGCTTGTGCAACCGTGTGTTCCATAGTAAACACAACATAAACAGTTTAAGCTATGCCTATCAAACGGAACGAAGCCTACCTGTTTTATGAATGGAAAACATGTAGAACATTTTTGGTTAACCGACTAAGGAACGGTATATCGACACAACCTATATAGGTTTCGTTTCGCAAAACAGGTTTTGAGTTTTGTGACTATGGAACACAGGGCTGATTCATTGCCTCCTTGACTTGAGATTAATAAATATACGTCCATGTACGTTTAATTCTCCTATTCTAGGAACACTGTTCCCATATGTGTTACATAAAATTATTAGAACTTGTGTATATTTTGATAAGACTGAGAAGATTGACAGGGTGATGGAAAAAAAACAATGTATACAAATGACAACTTGTACATGTACCCTTTCGAGCTGAAGGGCACAAATGTCATTGCATGTGCTATAAGAAAGTTCACTTGACGTCTTGAAAGAAGGAAGCTGCTGCGTTGAAGTGCTCGCCAAATCGTTAATTCTGCACGGCGAGGGTAAATAATCTCAAAGGCTGCTGCTGAAAAGAAGTTTGTTACCACTATAATAAAATACTGACCTGTTTGTGTAGAGGTGACCAAGGTCAGAGTTAAGGTCAAGGTTAGTGTGATAAGTACTGCCTTAATGTTGTCCATGGTTGATAACTGTCTGTAGCACCTGGAAATAAAAAAAGGAAACAAGGTCAGCCCTGCATTGAAACTGTATCAGAACATTGGAAGATAGTGGTGCAGTGGCAGAGCGTCGGCCTCTCGTACCAAATGACCCGGGTTCGAAACCCGTGATTCAGAGCGGGTTCTGACTTTGGGAGATTTCTATAAGCTGCAACCTTGTGTCGCAATCAATGTCAAATAAATAAACTTAACCGAACATGTAACGCAGAAAACCTAGTATGTTTCAGTTGTTATGGTGTTTTACAACGCTTTGAATAGTTTTGCAGTTATATAACGGCGTTAACAGTTAACAGTTCTACTGGTCCGTTTATTCTGACAGTTGCAATTCTAACCCTTACATTCCTTAACCCTTTCCCTCATATAGACGCTTTCTGACGCCTCTGCAGCAGACGGCTTTTTGAAAACATAGTGACATAAGAAGAAATTGCTCAAAACGAGCAATTTCTCCTTTTGACACAATGTTTTCCACTTTCAGTCATAGGTTATCCATTGAATTATGGAGATTTTCTATTTTTTGATAAATTATGTTCAAAGTCGTCTGCTGCAGTATTGTCGTATGAGGGAAAGGGTTAATACTTTACATTGGAGCTTAACATTTATTGGGATGTCGTAGTCGAAGTGTTGCTGCAATAATTGAATCGTTCGATGAAGAGTAATGGGTGAACAGATACGATGAAGACACATCCTTTTCTGTTTCCTTGAACCCATTTCCAACACGGAGTAGACGCATTTTGAAGCATTCGCAGCAGACGATATTTGAAATCATTGATAAAAAAGGGGAATAACTCATAATGAGCAATTTATTTATCATTGAATTATTTGACCTTATTTGTATGTATGTGATACTATTTTTTTCACTTTTTTGGAGGAAGGTAAGGTGAACCCTGTATCTAAGCATAGCCATGCACCCAATTATATGCAACATATATATATATATATATAAGGAGTTAGCTAATATTAAGTAATATCGAGGGCTTGGCGTGAAAGGGTTGTAACTAAAAATCTATTTTGAAAACCTTGGTTTAGGGGCAATTTTGACCCCTTTGTGAAAATGCAAATTTAGGTGCCATTGCTCAGAACGAGCAATGGCACCTAAATTTTCATTGTTTACCAAGAAAAATGAGTAAACGCTTATAAAAGACTTAATGGCGAAGTGATTAACCTTGGTAAAAAAATACCAATTTCAGTTACAACCGTTTCACACCAAGCCCTCGATATGTCAATATCATTAAAGTCAGACCGAAACTTCGCTCGCTCGTATATATAGCTGATGACTGCCCCATACATGTCAGCCCGGAATGACATTTGCGTCAGCCAGTCAAACTGTTTCTTACAAAATCGTTAGGTAAAAACAGGTAAGATAACCCATATCATTACACGAGATAAAGAAGCGGTGATTATCGCGTGTTCCGATTGTATAGAACAGAGAGTTTTTTTGTAACGTGCGACTTCATTGGACAAACAATGTATTAACCCTTTTCCCTCATACGACATTTCTGCAGCAGACTACTTTGAACATATTTTGTCAAAATAGAAAATCTCTATAATTGAATGGATAACCTATGACTTAAAGTGGAAAACATTGTGTCAAAAGGAGAAATTGCTCGTTTTGAGCAATTTCTTCTTTTGTCACTATGTTTTCAAAAAGCCGTCTGCTGCAGAGGCGTCAGAAAGCGTCTATATGAGGGAAAGGGTTAATCATTGCACGTCTGGAAAAAGACATGCTAAGGATCCAAAATGGATACTGATTTATTTACAGAAGTTTCTCGAAACATTCTTTGACTGATTGGCGAACAATGGATAACCATAACCATTCCAGAATGCGCGTATGCGCTGGCTGATCTGGATCTGCACTGTCGCATTTGTTTTTTGTGTGTTGGCTTTCGTAAAGCGCCTCTCATTTGTTGAACTGCTTTGGTGGGTAAATGGGTAACTTTATACCGTATTGCAGTTAACCGAAAAAAAATCTAAAAGTGCCAGACAGCATTTCAATGTTTTCCGTTTTTAGAAAACCCATTTTAGATTTAAATTTTAAAATTTCATGACATTAAAGAAACCCTTGGTGTACGACGATACCTCATCTTCATATCATTACTACACCAACTTGAGTCCATGTAACCGTAACTGTACCTTGTAGTAAGAGGTAGATACATCTCCTTGGCATTGAGGGACTTTTGTCCTAACAGGGGCGTAGCTTGGCAATAATCAATGTATAGGCCGTCTCGTGAGAAAATCAACATTGTGGACTTTGCGTATCGACACGGATCAGCCTAAGCATGCCACACAGGCGTACCCGGATATACACTTTTCGCCTCGTGTGGATTTTCTGTTTCAAGAATCACTACTCTATCTATCCCCCCTTAGACGGAATGTTTCGGCCGGATCAGTCTGCGCGGACAGCGCAGGCTGATCTGGTCGATATATTACGCAGATGTGTATCGCCGCAGCTGCATTTTGGGGCATTTTTAGATAAAATGTGTAGGCACGTGCCTACAGTGCCTAAAGGGAGCTACGCCCCTGCCTAACGTACATGTAACAGGGACATTATTTCATATTTCAACACACGAGTACGTGCCGGTCGGCCTTTAACCGTGGTTATGTTTAATTTTATGAACCACAGTGGCCGGTCTGATACCCAGAGCATGTTAACCCTTATCCTGCTGAATTACTCTCAACTGGCATCATGGCATAAGGAAGAATTTATATAATGTGTCAGTGGCTTATCTCATTGGGAGGTTGCGGGTTCGATCCCCAGTCGGGTCATACTACCAAAGACTTTAAACATAGTAGTAATGGATACCCTCCTTAGCGCAGGGGTTAGCATTACGACTGACTGGCTGGTGTCAGTATAAATGGACCAGTAATACTGGTAACTTACCCAGGAAACACCGTGAAATAATTGGTAAAAACTAAAAGCGCTGTAAAACACTTATTATCTCATTGGGGCACAGGATTGCGGGGATATCATTACGACGGATTTCTTGCTGTCAGGCTGAATATTACCGGTAGTATATTGGTAATTCACCCAGCTAACGCCGTGATATAACTGAACAAACTGTTGAAAGTGGGGTTAAACACCATACTGGTCTCACGCACATTGACTATTTCACAAGTTTGGAAATAACAAAGGAACAGTCTTTGCTAAATTTGGACAAATGATTAGAGGACAATGTAGAGCAAGATTAGATAGCACGAGTTTGCAGGTTGATCTTTTGCTCTGCGTTGTTTGAAAAAGTGTTGTATAGATAGATAAACACATGTTGTATTACGTTTGTAGCAGAAGTTTTCTGAAAAACATTGTGATAAAAGGAGTAATATATGAGCTATTTCTCATTTTTTTCATTTCAATTTCAATTCAATTATATTCAATAATAATACTGTAATGTAAATTTCAAATTTGTTGTCCCAGATGTTTTTCAAAGTCGTCTGCTCCACATGTGTTGTGTTGTAAGGGGGTAAGGGTTAAAGTCCAATGGTATTTTGGAAACCGGATGTAAATATATCCTAGGATAAAGTTAAAAACATTTCAAGAATTGAAAAAAAAAAAAATCCTAATAATCAATTCGCCTACTTTCCTGCAACGTTTTACAAAATTCGATTCGTCATCTAGAAAAATAATGTTTTTAGCGTCACTAACTTCCGTCTGAAAAAGTTATGAATTATTAGGTACAATACTGTCGACGAAAATTAGATTCTAACTTATTGTCAGAACTTGTATACGGGTTAACACTACATGCAAGCAAGCGGACAGTGACCATTCTGAGCCTGTCCGGATGCAGTTATACCATCAAGTATCGTCGCGATCCATATTCAATTGACATTTTAACTTTGAAACGTTCAGATACTTTCGATTTTGAAAGTGGACACGCGTTTGTATTTACAATATTGAACAGATGAAAGGGTCACGTTCAGTTCTATTATTGTTGCGAATACCCCGATATAAAATGGTTTTATACCTAAATACTAACTATGCAGAGAATACTTTATCATATCTATGAATTCCTATTCGTCAGCGCAATTAGTGCAAATAAGTTGTGTCTATAACCTTTCCAAACAAAATATCAATGTTTAATCCCCGGAAATCATTGACAGGAAGTGAAATGGATTATGGGAGTAATAATGTGACAAGTCACGCGATATCTCGTTTACATGGCATCGCTTTGATGGGATCTACTTTTTGCGGCGTATGGATTTGTACATTATAAATTAAACAGTTTGTCAATATCTATATATCATCCAGAGCCAAATAATGGCGATTATCCTCCCACTCGGGGACCTGTGTATCGTGTTTTACGGACCGCTAAGGGAACTGTAAAACATAATCTTGCTATTAGATAGTGGCCACTAAAGTGACAAACGCGCCTTTTTACTACACAGTGACATCAAAAAGATGTTTTGATATTACTAATGTATTTGGTCACAAGCGCATCTTTATACATACGAGCGGTGTTCCAGAAAAATCATCGTTAACCCTTTCCCTCATATGGACGCTTTCTGACGCCTCTGCAGCAGACGGCTTTTTAAAAACATAGTGACAAAAGAAGAAATTGCTCAAAACGAGCAATTTCTCCTTTTGACACAATGTTTTCCACTTTTAGTCATAGGTTATCCATTCAATTATAGAGATTTTCTGTTTTTTGACAAAATATGTTCAAAGTCGCCTGCTGCAGAGTTCTTGTATGTGGGAGTAATCGTTAAAGTAATCATTACACGTGTTGAAAAAGACCTGCCTGTGCAGTGTTATCGCTCACAATAGACACTGCTTTTACAGAATGTTCTTGTACCCTTCTTTGACTTATTTGCGATAACAGAACCGTATCAGACAGTGCGAATGCTCCAGGACAAGCACCCTTAACGCAATGAGTACACGTGTTGAAAAAAAGACCTGCATAGGCATCCATTCGTGTTATGGATCAAAATATCCTATGTTTTACAGAAGTTTCTTTAAACATTCTCTGACTAATTAGCGATCAATTCAGAGCCATATCAGACAGGGCGAATGCATCGACTGATCTGAATCTACACTTGTAGCAAATGCATAGCGGTTGGTTTTCGCGCATTTGTCGCTCGTATGAGTTTTACCAATATTGGGATATATAAAATATATATCAATCCTGGATTTTTGTTTAAAGTGTCTGCATAAATTATCCCCCATGCAGACGCACTTTTGCGCATTGGCAACAGTCGACTTTTAAAAGCATATTTTGGTAAAAGTAGACATAATGCGTATGTTTCCTTTTGCCACAATACTAGGGGTGACTATTGAGCCTAAAAATCACTATTGCGATAGTATTGATTTTCAGAAAGTACCATTGCAATAGTTAAACTATTGCACAACTAATATTGTGATGCATTGCAATACTATTGCTTTTATTGAACTTAAAAAAAGTAACTATTCTGAAGTCTAATGACAAGGAATAAAAGTATAAAAAAGAGAATTTTATTGTTTATCTTTTATTTAAAAACTTAAAAAGAAACCCTTTGCTCTCAAAAAGAACTTAGTTTTTCAGCTTACACATAAATAAGAACATTTATCACTTTTCAGGCAACAACATTTGTTCACAGACAAGTAACATGGTCTTTTCTCTAAGAAAAAAAGCATATCTGCATATTTAGATACAATGTACTACATGAACCAATACTATCGATAGATCCAACCACTATTGCGATAGTTATTGATCTTCAGTTTTACAATCGATGCATTACTATTGCCCTTGTCACTATTGCAATATATCGATAGTTTGAACTATCGCTACAGGCCTACACAATACCTTCAACTCATTGGGAGGTTGTGGGTTCGATCCTTCAACTCTATTCAATACGTATGATGTCTATCTGAAAAAATGTGTAGGCACGTGCCTACAGTGCCTAAAGGGAGCTACACCCCTGGTATGAACAATTATATTCGCCCAGTCTAAACGACACTATTATCTCAAATGAAAATGTTTGAGTCCACAGGTCACACGTTCAATCGATTACTCGGGGTACAATGCCGTGTTCAACACTTGTTCAGTCATATCATGGCGGCTAGTACACCTACCTGGCTTTCTCACACCAGTACTCCACACAACATCATTTACAAGCAACTGGCTGCTTTTCCATAAAGACTGGTATCACATTGGTGGAAGACGAATAACCTTTGTCACATTGACTTTTGTCAAACATCGGACAAGAAGAATGTTGGCCGAGCTGGGGTTCAAACTCACAGCCTCTTGGTTGACAGCTCGCGTCGCTACCGACTTAGCTACCAGGACACGGCTGTTGCAAATTCATACTCATTTGTATCTTGTAATCGATAAGTACAAACAAAGCAAGAGTTGTCTGCAAGGAAAACACCACAGAAAAAGATGTACTATCCGGTAAAAACGAAGGCATGCTTTTTAATGCTAAATACATTGTTTGATAGATGAGAAATTGCAATTTCTCCTTTTGTCAAAATGTTTTCAAACGTCGGTTGCAGTCAAAATGCATCTACAAGTGGGAAAGGGATAAACATGAGTAAAACAATGGCTATGTGTATGTCACGTGGTAGGTTGTATTAACATATAGTTGCCATTTTGTCCCTAAATATTATATATCTATGTTCTGCGCATTCACCCATTCCCATCTGCAGACGCATTTTGACGCAATAGCAGCAGACGACTTTTGAAAATACTGTTGCCAAAGTAGAAGAAATTACTCATGATCGCTACAATTTTTTCAACTTTATTTAAAAATTAAACTATCTTTTATGGAGATATTTCAGGTTTGTGTCAATAACTTTTGAAAGTCGTCTGCTGCATATTTGTTGTTTGAAGGAAAGGGTTAACACTCTTCCGGGGCCCTTATATAGACGACAAGTATACCAGAATCAGACAGTCATGGTTCGTCAGACAATATAGGTTTAACATGTGTATGTATTATGTTTCTTCAGCAATCGAATTATCACATCGTTATCAATCCACAGTCGAAATCAATGGGTCCAGACTTCGTTAATTGATTGCAATTATGAGTATTATCTTTGCCCGCGTAATGGTCTGGTATCGAGCAATCAAGCCGTATCAGTTTGGACCCAATACAACTTTCTTTGAATGGCAAATTATAATCACCACCACTATTCCAATCCTTATTTTCACCGTTTACAACAATCAGACAAATCTGCAAGGGGCGTCTTTTATAAACACTAAAGGAAACGAAACATAGCATAGTTTACTTCGTCCACAATGTTTTCAACATCCCTTCAATTCTATATTTTCATTTGTTGAGAATAATCTTAAGTTCTGTCGAGATGTTTTCGAATTCGTCTGTTGCATGTTTGTTATATGTGGGAAAGGATTACAGAACGGCATCACGTGTAACTAAACAGTGTGACAAAAAAAGATGGTTATTATATTTGTTTGGAAAGAATCTGAATATAAATGAATCCGTCAAAAGGAAATTAGATTATGATATTTATTTATATTTATATGATATACAAGTATGGTCTTGTGAGCCATTGAATATCAAATTATATTAACCACACGTCTTATCTTATATGAAATTAATGTTATCGTAGAACTGGTCCGCCACGTGCAGACATTCCTACCCCCATTTAAATGGTAAAAGTCAGTAAATCACACTCTGGAATTAATGTTATCGTAGAACTGTTGTTCATCACCATACAGATATTCCTACTCATATTTAAATGGTAAAAGTCAGTAAATTACACTCTGAAATAGCATGCTCATAGTTCATCGATGGACATTGTTATCGATCATATCTAAGGTCTGCTTACGCTTTAAAAGATATTGCCACAATGTTTTCAACTTTATTCAGTAAGTGTTCTTTCATCTATAGAGAGTTTCCTTACGTTTACCTATAAATGTGTTTGAATACTTCTCTTTTTTCCAGGATGAAATATATCAATAAATTTATTATTAAATTAATATTTGTCATTTTCGACTTAAAGCGAATAGACAGTTCTTACAGTCAACAACATTACCACACTTTAACCCTGCAGCAGACGATTTTTGTCAAACATTATAGAATCAAAAATATGAAAACTCTCAATAAATGAAAAAACAATTATTGAATAAAGTTGAACATATTGTGGCAAACGGAGAAATTGCTTATTGTAATAAATTTCTCCTTTTATTCACCGTGTTTTAAAAAGTGTATCTGCTACAGAAGCATCTATGTGTGGGAATTTGATTAAAGAAAGAAGGTACATGTGATTATAAAGTAACGTTGATTGTTAATTTTGCCTATTCAAAACAAATTTTAAAATACTTTAAAGGCTAGTCATGTGAAATATTCAGACGATGTAAAAAGGAATAGTATGAACACCTATAAAGATTCTTTCTCTTTGTATTCCTTCAAGGGCTTCCGCTTTACTGTTCTCTGGAAATAATTTTTTTAAATAGGGAGGAAAGGGTTCAAATTTGTATTTACAGACTTAACATGGTTATAAGCGAAATCATGAATATTTAACCAGGAGTTTCAATAGACATCGCCTTAACGTAATTCCAAACACGGCACCGCTTACCTTTAATTACGGGAAGTGGTTACTATCTAGGTAGTATTTTTTTTATATTGGCTATTTCCACTAAATCTAAATAAAACATTACAAATCATCTTCTAAATCACGAATTATTATATAAGATATTCTTTACTCATGACACATATGAATTTCGTTGCAATCGCCATTACTTGGGACCGCATATCTAAAGCATTCTAAAGATGATACAGTTTTGTTTTTATTTAATTCACCAAGGTTGGGAAAAGGAAGACGCTTCTTAAAATGATCCGCAGATGTCTGAAAAACATCAAGGAAAAACGCCATTTGTCTTTCAGCAATGGCCTAACGGTCTATGACGGACAGCATCCAGTTACTGTGTTGTTTACTGGTTCCGAAATATATCAACTCTACTCTGTTCTCAAACTTTATGCTCAAGTTTCTGATTGGTCAAAAGTAAAGAGGGCTTTTTGAAAACATAGTAACAAAAGAAGAAAATGCACAAAACGTGCAATTTCTCCTTTTGTCACAATGTTTTCCACTTTTAGTCATAGGTCATGCATTCAATTATAGAGATTTTCCATTATTTGACAAAATATGTTCAAAGTCGTCTGCTGCAGAATTGTCGTATGAGGGAAAGGGTTAAATGGAGGTTGAACGTGCATACAGTACATTTATTCTATACATTGAATTTAATAACAATAGAGAACGGTATAGTTTCGGGGCCTGGTGTTAGAAAGCCACGGGTAGATGAACTGATCAATTATAGCCGTAACCAATTAGCCGTACTCAAAGAACGGATTATTGGCAACCCGGCTGTTAAGATATTGTAAAGGTCAGATCATTCCTTCTTTATTTCAAAGTTATTCAACAATTTCGGCCAGAAACTTTACACCAATTGGCGAACATATATTAGTGAAAAGAGTTACATGTCAGTTTTAAACAAAAATAGCACTAAGTATTCCAAGAGTCAAAAACTGATTTTCTTACGGAGTTATATATATATCCAAAATAAATCTCGTATCGGAAAACACATCTTTTGTACATAATTCTACATATTTTTGCCTTTCTTCCCGTGCTTTGTTAACATTAGACAAGTTCAAAGGAAAGTACAATTCTGAGAGTTTACTCAAATTAATAAAGTTTTTCCATCTTTCAGCCTAGTGTTTTTAAAGTTGTCATCTGCAGTTTAAAAATAAAATTACTCTATTTTACTTCGATGCTAAGTATGTTCATAATACAGAAATAACAGCTCCGAAATATAATATACATCGTGACCAGAACTAGCAGTTTGCGGGAAAAGGGTTTTTATCCCAATCAACAAGCTATGAAATCAAATGATTCCGTCAACAATTGCAAAACAGAAACCAAGGAGGCCCAATAATAGACTCGAACTAATTTCCCCCGTAAACTGTTTGTATATATTTTCCCAGAAATGTTCTCGCTTATTGAGTTAGTGTGGTCCCGCGATTAGTTGAGATTTCCCCGCTCAATACACCTCGTTATCGTGGCTGTAAGTGCCTCATTTTCCGAGCCGAGAGCTTGTAAATTTCGTCCTTTGTGCCTAAACAGTTTTCCCAGGATGTAAGGGGACACCCAGCATCTGATTGTCGTCTTTTTTTTTACGTTCACTTCAAATCTTTTCCCACATACGACAATACAATTCTGCAGCGGATGACCATTAAAACATCCAGACAAAAAGTATGTTAGACTTTAAAATAAGTAAATAAGGACGATTATTTTACTGATTATGGTAGAAAACATTGTCACTAAAGGAGGAATTATTCTTTTTTTGAGGAATTTCTCCTTTTGCCAAAATGTTTGCAAAAGTCGTCTGATGCGGTTTCACCAAAATGCCTGTGAGAAAGGATTAATCCAAACAGACCTCACCGTGTCTAAATATCGTAAACAGGAAGATGTGGATACCACGCATCCCATTGTCGTCCGTTTCGCTCCCTTAAAACCAAAATAGACCTAACAGTTAATTTGATATTGTATATTTACAGTCGTTTGCTTCTGATAAATATATACCATATATGCATGCTGAATTCGACACAGAGTTGACAATTTTGTTTTAAAAGAACAAACTGCTCGTTTTTTTCTATTACAACAATGTTTTAAAACTTTTTCTGCTTCAAATATATCAAAGTTCGTCCCATCTGTATTGGGGGTACTTAACTATATTACCTGAACACAAGGGGCGTAGCTTTGCAATAATCAATGTGTAGGCCGTCTCGTGAGAAAATCAACAGTGTGGACTCTGCGTAAAGTATCGACCCGGATCAGCCTAAGCATGCCACACAGGCCTACCCGGATAAACACTTTTCGCCTCCTGTGGATTTTCTGTTTCAGGAATCACTACTCTATACATCTATCCCCCTAAGACGGAATGTGTTGGCCGGATCAGTCTGCGCGGACAGCGCAGGCTGATCTGGTCGATACAGTACGCCGGTGTCTATCGCCGCAGCTGCATTTTGGGGGCACTTTGAGAAAAAATATGTAGGCACGTGCCTACAGTGCCTAAAGGGAGCTACGCCCCTGAACACAATGTAATTAACATCCATTTTGGAAAAAGAGACATTTTCTCCAAACACTGACTTTATATGGTGTCGATGAAATCAAGATATTCTCATTAGAAAATACAACTGTGTAGCTATTTATTTTGGCTACGTTCATTTATACTCGGGTCATACTGAATATTTTAACAATGGAAGTAATGGATTTCCCCCTCCTTGGCGCTAAGGATTGTGGGGGTTAGCATTACGGCTGACTCGCTAGTGTCAGGCTAAATGGACCAGTTAGAAAGCGGCAAAAACACCCTACACATAAACAAACAAATCGCTTTACTCGCCAGAAATAGCATTGGTTTCTATACATCTATATATCTTCTTACGGATCTGGATCGCTTCTGAACGCTTAACGGTGTGGAATCATACCCAAAGGCTTGTCCGATTGATTACCGTTCGTTTGTATATATACGATGCGAACTCTTTTTGCATGACTCGGATTAATTGGTGGTGTTTCCTCAATAGTAAATGAGATCATCTCGAATGTGTGTCCCATTTTACCACGTGATTAACATCCACGAATTGACTAAAATATGTGCAGCAGACGACTTTCGAAAACACCAAGGTAACGCTATAAAAGTTCCCTGTAAGCATACTTGTTGAAAGAGTAGAACATGTTGTTACAAAAGGTAAAAGTGCCCATTATGAGCAATTTCTCCCTTTCCCACAATGTTTTAAATAGTTGTCATCTGCAGGAAATTGTTAATTGACGTGTTTTCTGGATGGTAAATTAGATCATCTCGAATGAGTCCTATTGTGCCACGTTATTAAAAACGAGTAAGGGTGTTTGATTGACATCCACGAACATTCAACAAATATGCAATAGATGACTTTGAATACATGTAGCTGGAGAAAAAAAAAATACATTGTAAATGAAAGTATAATTATTTAATAGAGTTCTCCTTTTGATAAAATGTATTCAAATGTCGATTTGCTTTTTTCTTTAAATCGATGCCTGGCTATTACAAAGTTAAACGGGCAGATGTCGAACACATTATGTATTTGTATTCGGAAACCATAACAATAAATATTTGAAGCTAAAGACTTCTAGCAAAAACAGTCTAACGAAAATTTAAATATCAACTGGAACGTTTAGACATGTGAGACTAGTGTAGATGCAGATAAGCCTGCACAACCGCCCTCGCATCTGGACTGCACTGTTCGCCAATTAATCACTGATATATTGGCGAAAGCTTTGACGTTTGGTGTGCTAATGATAGCATCAGATAGCATTGTTGCGTAGGCAGACATTTACCTAAATCCTATTAGAGAAATGAAGATATTTAGTTCTTGCATCTTTATATGCAATTATATTCCTCCGTAAATAATACGATCACGCAATTTGCAATGACAGAATTCGAAACTCGCATCACTGTACGTCGTATATTTGTATTCAACTGTTAACTGGCGTTTCACGCTGTTTTCAATAATAGTTCAGTTATATCACGGCGACATGTCACTTATTCACGATATCTAAGTAAACAAACAAGTACTAGGATAGGAAATGTGCCTTGCCCAAGGGTACCCAAGCATGGCCCTCGTGACAGGGAATGGGACAGTCGGTTTAAAATATTCGCCGTTTACCACTCGGCCGATGCTTATACTTATATTCAGACTGCAATAAATGAAGAACAGAACATATTTCAAGATGAGAATAAATTTTCTGAAATCAAAGCCATAAAATGTAGGTTATAGTCAACACCAATTTAAGCAACATCATAAAAACCAACCTCCATGACTTTGCATCTTGCGTAGACAAGATCAGAGTACGCCTCCACGCAGTCTGTTCTGGATCTTCTGTTTCCGCTATTCAGTCATGCAAGCACGTTGGATAGTTATGGAAAAAGTTGACAATCATCATCGGAAATAATGAATGTCCAAGCCAGCGTTCGAGCTCATGACGCCAATCCAGAGTTCGAGCTCATGGCATCAAGCCAGGGTTCGAGCTCACTACCGATGGACTGATAGGCATCGTCGTTACCGACACGGCTCGCTCACATTGATTATGAATAATCGTGCACTGGCTATCCCATTACTAACTTCGACATTTTCCCTTTATAATTCGATAACTTTGCATCTGGTTCTATTGACATGTCACTCGAACGTATACTTCTAATTTTATTGTATAGATACATTGATAGATTGTAGTTTTTCAACGGGTGTTCAGTTATATCACGGTGGCCAGTTCACCTTATAGACTATTATTTAGTTCGATGTAGAGACCACAATTGATTATTACGCCTAATGATGTGATGGTCAAGCTTTGATAAACCTTCTTTATTTTATTTTTTTAATAAAATGACAATTCTAAAAAAAGTTCAGTTTTCCCATACACTCATTACGTTCTTAAATATTTGTCAATTCTTCTGAAAAAAATCCATTTCTCCGTATGTGCTTGTCTATGTTCTTAGATATAGAAATAAATTGTTGTTTAAACCAATATCAAAGAAACCGGAATCAGCTGTCTCTCGTCTTTGCCGAATCAGCTAATGTCACTTTTTTTTCTTTTTATATTTATTGAATATATAAGTTTTCCGTTGTTTATTTGTTAATTTGCACGACTTTCTCAGTTAATGTAAAATCTTCATGATAATCAGCGCATCTTGTCAGATGCTATCTAATTTACCATTTATCTCTCGGGGAGAAATTATGTATCCCATTGGTTTACGTGGGGAGACATTATTTTAACGAGGTTGGAACATCCGGTTCGTCACGCGGGTGTTCCTCCGTTCATACCGTATAGAAAATGACTCTTCCTAACGAAGGTAATAAAATCACTAGTATGACAAATGGAATTATATTTCAGTATTCATTCATTAAACCCTTCACACACACACATATACAGAATATACAGAAAATCTACAGTAAACGCTTTCGAAAAAAAAAATATGGACAATGTCTATACAAGAAAGTATAACAACTCAGAAGAGTTGAACACATGGCGGTAGATGGAGACATTTCTCTCAATCTGTTCTAGAGTTATCTGTTGCAGATGATTCAAAATGCGTTTAGATTAAGCAATGAAATTGGAAAGCATCGTGGAACATTGAAAGCTCATATATTTACCATTGGATTTGTACGATTAACCCCCTAACCCGCATACAGCAAATATGTATAGTAGAAGACTTTCAAGACATTTAGAGACAAATATTGGAATCTCTATAAACTCGTAACAATAAAAAACACTCGATGATTCAATATTTCAGCACTAGATCTTCTTCCTGAATTCCCTATAGAAAACTCATTGTTCCTTGTTGGATATGAACACCACATAGTCTGTAGGTATCATTGGGAACTCCTGCAGAAGGCATTGTGTCGAAATATTGAATCATGTTTCATTGTTATATACTCGCGTAGCATAAACATTTTGTTAACACTGACGAAGACTTCCCGAGTAAAGCTGGTGACTTCTCGAAAAAAAATCGGCCACTTCCCGGATAGAAGCGACGACTTCCCTAATAAAGCCAACGACTTCTCGGATAAAGCCAACGACTTCCCGGAAAGAAGCGACGACCGACCGAATTTAGCCTACACTTCTCGGATGAACCGATGACTCCGACGCCAACGGCAAAGTCACAACATAAGCAATCCCTGGACGCATCTCCATAGTGAAGGATCTCTGAATTCAAGAGATATACAAGAACTGCTTGTCATATCACCATCTGTTTGATGAAGACATTACCAATGGTCTGTATTGAAGAGATATCAAGATATATTTTAGAACGGCCTGTCATATCACCATCTGTTTGATGAAGACATTACCAATGGTCTGTATTCAAGAGATATCAAGATATATTTCAGTACGGCTTGCCATATCACCATCTGTTTGATGAAGACATTACCAAAGGTCTGAATTCGAGAGATATCAAGAGATATTTCAGAACGGCTTGCCATATCACCATCTGCTTGATGAAGACATTACCAATGGTCTGTATTCAAGAGATATCAAGATATATTTCAGTACGGCTTGCCATATCACCATCTGTTTGATGAAGACATTACCAAAGGTCTGAATTCGAGAGATATCAAGAGATATTTCAGAACGGCTTGCCATATCACCATTTGTTTGATGAAGACATTACCAATGGTCTGTATTCAAGAGATATTTTAGTACGGCTTGTCATATCACCATCTGTTTGATGAAGACATTACCGATGGTCTGTATTCAAGAGATATCAAGAGATATTTCAGTACGCCTTGCCATATCACGATCTTGTTGATGAAGACATTACAAAAGGTATGAATTCGATAGATATCAAGAGATATTTCAGAACGGCTTGCCATATCATCATTTGTTTGACGAAGACATTGCCAATGGTTTGATCTAACCCTTACCACATAAAACAAACCCTTAGCAGACTTATTTATAAACTTCTCTGGAACACTATGGAAATACTATGGAAACACTATGGAAACACTATGGAAATACTATGGAAACACTATGGAAACACTATGGAAATACGACTTCAAGTTTGAAAAGGGAGAACTTGAACGACGCCAGGCAATAATATCACATCAAATTAAACCGTTCTTTTATAATGATTCTGTAAAAGGCGATAATCACCGAATTAATTCCAATTAAACAATGGTTATTAATTGAATACAGGTTAATTTGTGCTGGAATAATTAAATAAAAAGAGAAAAAGTGAAAGAACAGGTGAAGAAATTCTCAAATCAATGTAACAGGAAACGCCTGAAAAAAATAATTTAATTATTAACCCTTTCCTTCATATAGACGCTTTCTGACGCCTCTGCAGCAGACGGCGTTTTGAAAACATAGTGACAAAAGAAGAAATTGCACAAAACGTACAATTTCTCCTTTTGACACAATGTTTTCCACTTTTTGGCATAGGTTGTCCATTCAATTATGGAGATTTACTATGTTTTGACAAAATACGTTCCAAGTCGTCTGCTGCAGAATTGTCGTATGAGGGAAAGGGTTAAACACAGATTGTCAACAATTTGAAGGTGATCACGAAGGAACAGCGACATAATTAATGCTCGACCCGTTTAAACTGATACTGACCTTTATGCTAATACATCATTATGGCGTAAATGTATTTCAATTAATTTAATGCTTCCCTTTAAGCAAAAGCGCTTGGACGCATCAGCGATTTTTGAACATTTTGACTTTTGAAGTCTTCTGCTGCATATTTGTTGTAGTTAGAAAAGGGTTATATCGAGGGCTTGGTGTGAAACGGTTGTAACTGAAATTGGTACTTTTTTACCAAGGTTAATCACTTCGCCATAAAGTCTTGAAAGCGTTAAATCATTTTTCTTGGTAAACAATGGAAATTTAGGTGCCATTGCTCGTTCTGAGCAATGGCACCTAAATTTGCATTGTTTACAAAGGGGTCAAAATTGCCCCTAAACCAGGGTTTTTAAAATAGGTTTTAAGTTACAACCGTTTCACGCCAAGCCCTCGATATGTATG
The DNA here is from genome assembly GCA_031761405.1 of Serripes groenlandicus. Taxonomy (NCBI): domain Eukaryota; kingdom Metazoa; phylum Mollusca; class Bivalvia; order Cardiida; family Cardiidae; genus Serripes; species Serripes groenlandicus. Next base: position 54,044,179 of record JASEVX010000007.1, on the reverse strand, counting down.
GTCTATTTGTGAAATACCAGAAAATACTGACGGACACAGACCTTTGTACCCCTCATTGTCTGCTTATCTACGTCACGACTGATGTTTGGAGTAGTACTAGTATAAGGGAACATGATGGGAATCGGAATTAAAGCAGTCGATTTAATTAAAAGTGTTTCGTTGTGTTAAGAAACATTCGTCGCCCCCTATGGACAAAAGAAAATCTTGACACGTAGGCGTTCTAAAAATATGCCTTCTTAACCCTTCCCTTCTCGCAGACTCGTACTGACGCATCTGCAGCAGACGACTTTTGAAGCAAAAAGAGAACATTTCCACAGTTAGAAATATCCCATTTTGCTACATTTGTTCTAACTTTATTCAATAATCATGCTAAAACTGTAAGCACTTTTCCATATTTTTTGTCGTCTGTTTCAGATGTAATAATTGTGGAAAGGGATTGAGGATTAACGTTTTGTATTCAAATCCAATGCGTACATATTGCGTGTTATCTATGTTGTCATTTGAGGCAGACGTTTACGAAACATTTAAAATTGCAACCAAGTATTTACTATTTATAGATCTCGTGTCGTTAGTTAATTTCTGGTAATTCGGTTTCCTCTGTGGAGGGGTTCAATCGTATTTACGTATGGGATGCGATTTTAGGCCGAGATTCCGCTGTGATGGGGTTCAATTGTATTTACGTATGGGATGGCGACACGCGATTTAATGTCGTGTTTCCGGTGTGAAGGTGTTCAATCGTATTTACGTATGGGATGCGATTTTAGGCCGAGATTCCGTTGTGATGGGGTTCAATCGTATTTACGTATGGGATGCCGACACGCGATTTAATGTCGTGTTTCCGGTGTGAAGGTGTTCAATCGTATTTACGTATGGGATGCGATTTTAGGCCGAGATTCCGTTGTGATGGGGTTCAATCGTATTTACGTATGGGATGTGACACGCGATTTAATGTCGTGTTTCCTCTGTGAAGGGGTTCAATCGTATTTACGTATGGGATGCGATTTTAGGCCGAGATTCCGTTGTGATGAGGTTCAATCGTATTTACGTATGGGATGGCGACACGCGATTTAATGTCGTGTTTCCGGTGTGAAGGTGTTCAATCGTATTTACGTATGGGATGCAATTTTAGGCCGAGATTCCGTTGTGATGGGGTTCAATCGTATTTACGTATGGGATGGCGACACGCGATTTAATGTCGTGTTTCCGGTGTGAAGGTGTTCAATCGTATTTACGTATGGGATGCGATTTTAGGCCGAGATTCCGTTGTGATGGGGTTCAATTGTATTTACGTATGGGATGGCGACACGCGATTTAATGTCGTGTTTCCGGTGTGAAGGTGTTCAATCGTATTTACGTATGGGATGCGATGTTAGGCCGAGTTTCCGTTGTGATGGGGTTCAATCGTATTTACGTATGGGATGCGACACGCGATTACATGTCGTGTTTCCGGTGTGGACAGTGACGAATCGGGCGAGCATATACTTTCGTCCAAGATTCAATTTCTGACAAATACCTAATAGTTTTATACTAATGTAACATTAACTCTTTCCAATACAGGCGTCTTCAGCAGTCAACTTTTGAAAACATTGTGAGAAAAGGAGAAATTGCTCATAATAAGTGATTTCCACTTTTTGCCACAATATTTGCCAACACTATCAATTACATTAAACTTTCAATTATAGGTATTTCGATTAGTTTTGCCTAAAAGTCGTCAGCTTCTGATTTGTTGTATGTGGGATAGGGTTAAATGATCCTTAAACGGATACGACTGTCAAATACCCCCCCCCCCCCCCCCCCCCCAAATCATCAGACGAAACCAAAATCAGAGCTCTAGACAATGCGATTTTTTAGGTTCCAAAATCTTTATTTGACATTCAAACCCTATGTTGTGGGTACTCAAAATAATCGATTCTTTTGAGTACCCACAACATAGAATTGGTTGAGTAATAAGAGAGACAAGTTAACTCCCACTTATCTAGTCCTCTGCAAAATATTGTCAGAACCTCCAAAGCTTTATTTACGTATGACAGAGACTGATTTAATATTTAATAGAAACTATCTGAATTTGCATAATGAGCATAAGAATCATTTCTGTTTTCAAAAAGGCTTAAATAAGTGCGTGTTATTGCACAGCTGTCTCTTTACTATAATGTTATTCAAATCGCTAATTTATAAACGGTTGCTTAAACTGACAATGGTAATGCAATATCAGGCAATCAAGTCTTTAAACTTAGTAATAAAGTGAGAGCCTTGTGAAAAGGAATCTGATATTCGTGAGTTTTCTATCAACTATAATTCAGCCCCCGGATTATATGGCTTCCCTCCGCATGGTTATAGAGGGACAGCATTACGACTGGTATCAGGATAAACAGCTCTGTTAGTACTGGCATCCATTAACTTCCGTGATATAACTGAAATACCTTAGAAATCGGTAGCTTCCTTCCTTATGGTTATAGAGGGACAGCGTTATGACTGGTACCAGGATAAACAGTTATGGTAGTACTGGTACCCAAGAACTTCCGTGTTATAACCGAAATACTTCAGAAATCGGGTAAAACACCAGTCAATCAATCTTACTATAAAGTGGTGGAAGTCTCCCAGAAGAGTGTGAAGTTTTTTACAACTTCCGTTTCCGGTTATAACCGTTCTCATGAGGCGTCCGTCGTGATGCATGTACGACTCGATGGCGAACAGAAAATATCTCGATCAGAATCATGATTGCACTTGGCTGATCCGGATCTTGGTTATTGGAAAATAAAAAATAAGTTTGTTTTTTAAATGTGATTTAGTTCAAAGTATCCAGTTATATATTTCGAAACGATCAAACCAACTACACCATGGGTAAACTAACCTTCGGGAGTAACGGTTAACCCTTTCCCACCTGCAGACGCATTTTGATGCAATAGCAGCAGACGACTTTTGAAAACATTGTGGCCAAAGGTGAAATTGCTCATGATGAGCAATTTCTCCTTTGGCCACAATGTTTTCAACTTTATTCAACAATTAAGCTATCTTTTTTTTTTTTTGATTGTTCAGGTTTTTGTCACTATGTTTTCAAACGGTCGTCTGCCGAATAATTTGTTGTATGTGGGAAAGGGTTAACGGAAGTTCAAATCAGTCTGCGCCGACGTGCAGTCCTGACTAAAGTCTAATCTGTTCACCATAATTATATACGTGCAAATAATCTTTCATATATAGCATAGTGTTGCTTTTTTACGACCAAAATGACGAGCCACCTATGTAAATGGGATAAGAATTGTCATTGATTCGAAAAGATCAATTTTTTTTTTTTTCATGACGTTACTTATAAAACTAGTGCGACTGTGCAGTTAATATAATCGTGAATGGCAAAAACCACTTTAAGCCATGTCAGACTGTATTTAAATTTTATGACGATTTGAAACCCCACAAAATAACAGTTTTTTAGCATTATTACTTCTGTTATTCAACGATCATCTAATACAATTGTGATCTAAAGTTGAAAAAACGTGGGAGGAGTTTAAACTTAGCTATGGTGACAACGTTCGGTAAATCACAAAAAATCATGCCACTGGGGACCATAGCAAGAAACCATCAAGCCTTATCCTGCTTAATACGCAATTTTGAATAAAATGTGCCTATCAAGTTAGTTCGATCCCTTGTCGGGTCATACAAAATACATTATAAGAATGGTAATAATGGCTGCCCTCCTTTGCGCCCAGGGTTGCGAGGTTAGCATAACGACTGAATGGCTGGTGTCAGGATAAATGGACCAGTAGTACTGGTGGATACCCTGGAAACGCCGTGATATAACTGAACAATTGTTGAATTCGGCGTCAAACACTAAACAATCAAACATATCAAGTTATGTACATTTTTTTAAAAGCATATGCGAACAATATCGATACTGAATAATAAACTAGTTCCGCAAAATCCCAGTATCATGTACTGATTTTCCCCGTGAAAACCCACTTCGTTTCAGTGAAACTGACTGTGGTTTCCTGCATAGGCGGTATACAACAGTTTAGGTCTGAATATTCGGATTTTGGCCACAACAAAATAAACATAATGAAAAAAAGTTTGGGCAAATTTATGAGAGAATGTTTGATTTAATGTTAAACCCTTTCCCAGATATAGACACGTTCTGACGCCCTTTCGAAATTATTGTTCCAAAAGGAGAAATTGCTAAAAACGAGCAATTTCTCCATTTGCAACAATTATTTTAATCAATAATCATATACTATCATTTACAGAGTTTTTTTTTTATATTTTGGACTTAATAATTTCAAAGTCGTCTGCTGCATATTAATTGTATGTTGGAAGGGAGTTAACCCTTTCCCTCATACGACAATTCTGCAGCAGACGACTTTGAACATATTTTATCAAATAATGGAAAATCTCTATAATTTAATGGATAACCTATGACTAAAAGTGGAAAACATTGTGACAAAAGGAGAAATTGCACGTTTTGTGCAATTTCTTCTTTTGTTACTATGTTTTCAAAGAGCCGTCTGCTGCAGAGGCGTCAGAAAGCGTCTATATGAGGTAAAGGGTTAAATGTGAAAAACAGTTTTTGCGGTTGAACCAACTTGTCCATCTGGTTTATATGTCTAGGGACAGGCATGTGAGAACACTGCTCGCGGAGCGTGACTTTAGCGGGACATTTGAATACCAGCTTTCGCGTCCAAGATTGCATGCAAACGTCGTGAAATCATGCTATTTCAGACTGCATCCAATGCCTTTCAATATTAGACTAGCCCCTAGGCATAATCTAACAGAAGAAGTTTTACGACTCGATCAATCATTTCACACATACAGATGCATTTAGGCGCAAACTTCGGAAAAGAAGTGTTTGCCGAGCTGGGGTTTGAACTCACATCCCCTTGGATGAGAGCCAGTTTCGATACCGACTTTGCTACCGGAACTTCATTGAGACCAATAAAGCTTCACAAACAAGGGATATACTCCGTGTTGAAAAAACAACTTTTTTGATAGTGTTATATCTATTTAATTATATCTCAGTACTTTACGCATATCCAGTTGTTGTTGTTATTATTGTTGTTGTTTGGGTTTTTGACATAAATCGGACGATATTCCCTTGATGTTTCCATATATTCTTATTGTCATCAAATTTAATAAAACTGGGAACCAAATCAGGTCAAATAGTTGAGAGAGGAAAGTGTTTCATTGTGCGTACTTTTGATGAAATTAAAATTGCCAAAAGGATAAAAGTGGCACACTATACACCTACAAGAACGCTTTTCAACTCCGCCTGTTTGAAACGTATCAAAATTGAAATCCCATGAGAAATTTCGAGAATAATTCGACGTCACGTGAGCTCAAGGCTATTTATAGACGATGAAAAAAAAAATCGTATATATCTTTACGCTATTTGTTCGTGAAAATTGAGCGCTATAACAAATTATTCATTGATTAATGACGACACGTGATTGTTTTTGTTAAATAAAACTTACTTCCCTTAACTCTTTCGGTGCCGAATTGTTTAAAGTAGACTCTTCCATGTTCAAACTCGGACGACTCTATTTTCATGTAATAGGGTTTTTGGAATATTGTTATAACTCACAGACAAGCAATGCAGATTTTAGGTGAGACAGCTCGTTATACGAGCTGACTCACCTGAATCTGTATTGTTTGCAAAAAGCTCCATATTGCTTTTGGCGCTGAAAGAGTTAAACAAAAACAGTATATGCCAGTAGATACAACTTTGTAACTACTTGTGGTATATATATAAGTCTTTCGGCAGACCAACCGTCGTGATCAATCGACTACAGAAATATCAGAATGAAAACAAACAGGAAAAAAGGTAACGATGTTTAATCTTGTCTGCTTTGATTTATTCAAATACGTTAAACTTCGTATTTTCGAAATGACTGGTATGTCCAAATGCTGAGCGGTTTCTAGTATACTATATACATAAATTCACAACATTTATACAAGCGAAGGTTAAGTTAAAACAGATTTTTCTCGCCGGTTTTTTGTCTAAAATAAATGCAAAGCAATGTGTAAAGTAATTATAGAGACCAACTGCTTTGATCGAGCATATGCTTTTTAGCTACCATAGGCCAATTTGGTAGTTAACACTCCATATCGCATCTGACATATGCAGATACATTACAGAACCATAGTTAGATACAAGGGAGTCCGGGGGAGATACCCTAGCTCTTTCCGGAAAAAAAACCTTGGTTATTTAACGTTCTCAGATTATAGCACCGATAAACGCGAGGCACTTTTTCATGGAAAGGACCAGTACTTGACCTCTTGTTGAGTGGGAGACACTTAAAAGCTAAAACTAAAATTTTGCTAAAAGACTTAATGAAAAGTTGTATGTTTAGGTGGTGATTGTTCCACAATTATATACCCATATTATGATTAATTGATGGGAGATGCATAGTTATTTTATGTTCTAAAACGGCGGCCAACATATTATGGAGTTATCTTTTGACGTCTTTGCAACAGACGACTTTTTAAAAGCACTATGAAACATCCAGAAGTTGCTCATGGTGATCAATTTCTCTTATTGCCAATTTTTATCAATTATATTAAATAATTATACATTCATTTATAGAGATTTCGCATGTCGTGGCCTACATGTTTTTAAAGTTGTCAGCTGCAGATTTTGTGTATGTGGGAAAGGGCCTAAAATGTATTTTATGGTAATACAATAAACCGTAGACTATTCAAGTAATCATCAAGGTATTAATTATATTAACTCTTCCCCACAAACGACAAATCTGTGCAGCAGACGACTTTGAAAACATTTAAGCAATAGTATAAGAAATATTTACTTATGAAGCTGTAAATATCGAATTGTTTTTTAACGTCGATTCCAATAATTCTCTGGTCATATAACCTTCCCATGTGTTTTCTGGCTTTCTCACACTAATTCTAATACTCCACACAATATATATTTTTTTCAAACAGGTGACTGCTTTTCCACATTCGTAGAAGACAAATGACATTTAATTTGGCTTCGAAAGAAAAATTGGCCGAGCTGTGGTTCGATATAAAAAAAGAATTGATTGAAAGCTGGCGACCTTGATTGAAAGCTGGCGACCTTGATTGAAAGCTGGCGACCTTGATTGAAAGCGCGCGACCTTGATTGAAAGCTCGCGTCGCTACCGACAGAGCTAGAAGGGACTCGGTCAATATAATGTTATGACATGCGTCGTATTTCTAAGAATATATTATACTTGTATATCGATAGAATAACCATTTATAACACACATAAAAAAAAAACTAAGTACTTGCAAATTCGATTATCATTTAACCATTTCAGCGCCGAATTGTTTAAAGTAGACTTTTCCGTGTTCAAAATCGGGCGTCTTCATTTCTCATGTAATTAAAGTTTGGACTATTTTTTTTTTATATATCGAAAAGGCAAACAATGCTGATTTCAGGTGAGACAGCTCGTTACGAGCTGACTCACCTGAATCAGCATTGTTTGCAAAAACATCAATATTGCCTTTGGCGCTGAAAGAGTTAACCCATTCTCACATATAGACACACTTTGTCGAATCTGCATCAGACGACTTTTGAAATCATTTTAGGAAAAGGTGCAATTGCTTATGAAGAGCAGTTTCTCTCTTTGTTTTTTTGTTTTTTAAAAATCTATTCCATGGTTATACTCCCATTTATAGAGATGTTTCATATATTTGCCTAGATGTTTCCAAGGTCGTCTGCGGCAGATTTGTTGTATGTGGGAAATGGTTAGAGTGTACAATATGATACTCATTTGCTTTGCTTCGGTATTATGCGATTGTATAAACGCCTTCAAGTATAAAACCATTGTACAAACCATCATCCCCTGTGTTTTACGTTACATATTGTACACAGTTAATCTTAGCAGTCCGGCTACAAAGAAGTCTGTCAATCTTGACATGATGATGAAAAATGACTTCTCCCAGGATGCACGTGACCATCAACTTCCGCTAATGGTCATTCGTCTCGCAGACAACTTAGCGATACAACATTTCCCACATGGAGACATATTTTGGTCCATCTGCAGCAGACGTCTTTTGAAAACATTACGGAAAAGGAGAAATTAATAGTAATGATCAAGTTCTTCTTTGTGTGCGACGAACTCATCTATATTTGATAATTAAACCACAATGTATTAAGATTTTCCCCCATATTATAGCAGATGTGTTTTCAAAAGTCGTCTGCAGCAGATCTGTCGTTTGTGGAGATTAGTTAACCCTTTCCCTCTTACGACAATTCTGCAGCAGACGACTTTGAACATATTTTGTAAAAAAATGGAAAATCTTTATAATTAAATGGATAACCTATGACTAAAAGTGGAAAACATTGTGACAAAAGGAGAAATCGCACGTTTTGTGCAATTTCTTCTTTTGTCACTATGTTTTCAAATAGCCGTCTGCTGCAGAGGCGTCAGAAAGCGTCTATATGAGGGAAAGGGTTAAGCTTCTAAGCTTAAACTGTTAGGCGATTGCACTTACATATAATATTTGTTTATTTATAGTCCAACATTCTCCAAACTAAGTTGCTAATGTTATAATCAATGTTTAAAACTACACGAAATAGTTGGTTTGCAGTAAAGTACAAGGAAAAACAAGAGGACCATGATGGTCATAAACGCTCACCTGATTTATTGGAACTATACATACAAGAAATAACTAGGAACGCCAACGGTTGGCAATGTCTATTAACGGATCGGAATAATTTGAGCAATCTTGGAAGAGGTTCACCCAAGGTAAATTCGTGCCATATATGTTTTCAAATGTCGTCTGCTGCTGCAAGGGTGTCACTTCAATAGTATGATTAATTGACTGCGATATGTCAAGTTACGTTAGTTATGTTTTCAATAAACGCTTGGTATCCTTTTTAAAACTAAGTACAATTTAAATTGACTTATTTGTTTTTATAGCTTTCTCGGAGGAATCCGTCGACGAGTGGCTAGCGTCGGGGATTTGGAACCGGAAGTCTCTGGTTCGACCCTCAGTCGCAGCACGGAGGTCTTTGTGGAGTGCCCTTGTGTAAGGCCTATTTCCTAGCCTAGTACTGCTTTCTTAACACAGAAATCATGAATAATTGAATTGTCGCCGTGATATAACTGAAATAATGTCAAAATCGACGTAAAACCGCAACAAAGCAAAACTGGCTTTCTCGCACCAGTACTCCAACCAACATTCTTCCCAGGCAACTGGCTATCATCCATCCAACATCAACTTTTAAGCCCATTGTTGAAAGACGAAATAATCTTGTGTCACAATGGAAGCCAAGTTTCGAACCCAGGACCCATGGATTGATAGCCTTCATCTTAACCGACTGAGCTACCGCAGCTCGAGTTCAAGCAAGTTAACACTAAAACGCTGGGTAAATTTGGATGCGGTTTATTTCATTGAATTGTTTTAAATCTTTCTACCATGTACGGTTAGTAATTAACAGTTTCTGTCAAGGTCAATATAAAAAATTGCCGGTTTGTATAAATTTCATTTCATGTGAGGCGACATTTAAGGACAAGCTATTGTAATATAAATATGCAAAACAGCTTATGCTCATGTGCATTGTGACAAATTGCGAAGTAATATGGCATAACAAAGCACTGAAATGTGAAGAAATAAAATGGAATAGCGATAAATCAAAGGGATCCATGAGTTACTTCCAGTTATCGACGTGTTCGAGTTATAGACGTGTTCGAGTTATAGACGTGTTAGAGCTATAGACGTGTTCGAATTATAGACGTGTTCGAGTTATAGACGAGTTCGAGTTATAGACGTGTTCGAGTTATAGACGTGTTCGAGTTATAAACGTGTTCGAGTTATAGACGTGTTCAAGTTATAGACGTGTTCGAGTTATAGACGTGTTAGAGCTATAGACGTGTTCGAGTTATAGACGTGTTCGAGTTATAGACGTGTTCGAGTTATAGACGTGTTCGAGTTATAGACGTGTTCGAGTTATAGACGTGTTAGAGTTATAGACGTGTTCGAGTTATAGACGTGTTAGAGCTATAGACGTGTTCGAGTTATAGACGTGTTCGAGTTATAGACGTGTTAGAGTTATAGACGTGTTCGAGGTAACGACGCGTTTTGTCAGCTTCGTAATTCATGTATATTTAAATGTTGTAATGAAAAGCAAGCAAGTGGTAAAATTATATCAAGAAAACAGCACAACAGCAGTTTTGATTGTTCATTCGAGCAATTTAGAAGTGCTGTTTTCAGGTCCATTCATGAAAATTGTTCGAAATTTAACATGTTCGATTATCGGAAGTCAACTGTACATAAGTATTAAGACTACATGTTAAACATATAAATTTCCAGTGCCTATAGATATTTTCTGTGGACAATATGATTTCGATTAATGTTTCAATTGGGAAAGCGAAATACTATAGGAAGACATATAACAACAATATCTCTGTCGGTCGCTCCTCCAATTAAAAAGAAGAAAACATTAAAGATTCATTTCACGGATATATTTAATTTCTTCCAGTAAACGTCAACATTTTTATCATCCTATTGTGATGTTTCCTAAACACGTAGAACAGAGAACGCGTTTACGACCTTAAACAGTGCAATCAGATAATTTTAACGACATAAACAGGAAGTCGATCCGTTTTTTGGCTTTTAATTCATGCGCAGTCACATCTTATCTCAAGTTATTTGACAATTCGATCTTTTTCCACAGACCTAGAAATCCCACGTCATTCCAATTTAAATTACTAGACAATGAAAGTATTCCTGCGAAATAAATCGCTTTAATTAAATCTACCTCGAAGAAATAAAGACGGTGTAAATGTTGACAGGGTTAATCGCTCTATGTGCCCATTGGATATAATAATCGAGAATGTTGTAAACTCGACTAGAATACAAATATAATTTTGTAAACACTGGTTTTCTTTGGCTCCTTATATAGTGTGAAGTATCGAACGGCGTTTAACAGGCGTACAAGAACCCTACAGATTCAAGCAGAACGTGACACAACACGTGGGAACCCGGCACTTCTGTGTCGCCAATGTTTTCGTTGGAAGTCTTAAGAAGTACTTCTGAAGCACTATTTTGTCCATTTGTATTTGTTTAGTTCTGCTGTGGCATATTAGTTTATTAATTAGGCATTTTTATAGTGGAGTTTTCGATTGTTTTACGCCGTTTTCAAAAGTATTTCAGAAATATCCCGGCGACCTTCACCTTTTTACTGAGATACGTGTAATCAAGCTGGAAAAGTCTAGTAAATGTATCTTGGCCAAGGGTACTCCAACATAAACGCCGCTAGCCGGGATCGAATACAACATCGAGGACTTGGCGTGAAACGGTTGTTACTAAAATTGGTATTTGTTTAACACGGTTAATCACCTCGCCATTAAGTCTTTATAAGCGTTAAATCATTTTTCTTGGTAAACAATGGAAATTTAGGTGCCATTGCTCGTTCTGAGCAATGGCACCTAAATATGCATCGTTTACAAAGGGGTCAAAATTGCCCCTAAAACAGGGTTTTCAAAATAGGTTTTTAGTTTCACGCCAAGCCCTCGACATGCTTGGTCTCAAATCCCTACGCTACCAACTCGGGTAAATTTATTTTAACAAGTAACGTAGATAAACAGTTGGAAATTTAAATAGACACGCAACTTGATTATGTTAAGAGGTTTGCAATAAAACATAAATTAAACGTTTATTTTATTAAATGCTCAAGTTTTATGATTATATCGGACACACACATTTGGAACCAAAAATTTAAAAAAACAATAACGCCAATTTATTTGTTCATGATTAAGTTCTTATAATTACTAGACGCAGTGTCAACAGAACTCGCTATCAAAATGATAAAAAAAAAGGTAATTGTTCAAACTGCACAAAAAAAACCAATAATTGAGCCGTTCCGCGAGAAAACAAACATTGTGGACTCTGCGTAAAGTATCGATCCGGATCTGACTAAGCATGCCGCGCAGGCTAACCCAGACCGACACTTTTCGCCTCCTGTGGATTTTCTGTTTCAGGAATCATTACTCCATACGTCTATCTCCCAGAGACGGAATGTGTCGGTCCGGATTAGGCTGCGCGGACTGCGCAGGCTGATCTGGATCGATACATTACGCAGAGGCCATAATGTTGGTTCTCTCATACATTATTGTATAATTCGTTTAAATATTAATCCTAAGAAATTCCACCCATATTTAACTTTTTTTATTTTTGTATTCCATTGCATTGTTGAATGATTGCAAAACGCAGGTATAGTGATATTCAAAGAGAATGTCGTACAGGTTTAATGTTGTGAACATGGGAATCTATTGTTTCATTTGTTATGAGTTGTCATTTTTACGCTGAAAAACGAGGCCTTTTTTTTTTTTAAAAGCTGATATCGTTAATCAACTGAATATAGAAAACTAGCACAGAATGGAAAATGAAATTCAAGTAAGACAGTTGTGAATACAGGGTCGTAGCTTTGCAATAATCAATGTGTAGGCCGTCTCGTGAGAAAATCAACAGTGTGGTCTCTGCGTAAAGTATCGATCCGGATCAGCCTAAGCATGCCACACAAACCTACCCGAATAGACACTTTTCGCCTCCTGTGGATTTTCTGTTTCAGGAATAACTACGTTATACATCTATGCAGATGTCTATCGCCGCAGCTGCATTTTGGGATATTTTGAGAAAAAATATGTAGGCACGTGCCTACAGTGCCTAAAGGGAGCTACGCCACTGTAAATATACGCTAAGCTTGAATTCAAATTAAGAAATGCCTATCACGAAGAGCAGCTTTGAGAAACGAAAGTGAAGTTAAACAGCCATTTTCAGCAATACGTGTCTTAATAAATTTATAGTATGTATAATATAAATATGATGTTATACATGATCTTCAAAGGTCCGGTTTCGTGGACGTGCCTCAAATTGTATAACGAAGAATCAAAAGTACGTTCAACGTCGTGTAAACACATCTAAAACAAACAGAAATATAAATGGCGAAGGTGGAGGGTATGGACAAAAAAACCTGACAAGTAGTGTAACGGAAAACCCAACTCGTCTTTCAAGAGTCATACAAACTGTCGCTTGTGTTTAATGGATCTGAGATGAAAGCCCTTTAATTCAAGTCTCAATTTGTAAATATCGGGGATATTGATACTGACAGTAGACCGGTTTCTAACGAAGAAGCCCTACTGAGCAAGACTTTCCATTATTTCAGTAACGCCAACCCAAAAACATGTCATGTTATAATCGCGATCAGTGATAGCAGACAGGGGCGTAGCTTGGCACTACTCAATATGTAGGCCGTATCGTGAGAAAATAAACATTGTGGACCCGGATAGACACGTTTCGCCTTCTGTGGATTTTCTGTCTCAGGAATCACTACTCTATAAATCTATCCCCCTAAGACGGAATGTGTCGGCCGGATCAGTCTGCGCGGACAGCTCAGGCTGATCTGGTCGATACATTACGCAGATGTCTATCGCCGCTGGCAGGGACGCGTCTTTATCTGTATACACTTAACGATTCTCTGTCTTTACACATACAATGTAATCTTGAAACAAGTGTCGATTGGCATTTCGACCAAAGGCTGTAAGTACAGCCCCTTTGATACGTAAATTCGGATGCGACATTGGGATTATATATGACCAACTTTAGGAGGACGTGGTTTATGTTAAAAGAGGTCGAATATGAGTCGAACTTGATGAGTAATGAAAACTGAGAACACTTTTACGATCTGAACGGTTTGCTGGTACCAGAATACGTGTGTCAAACAGCAATTGCTCGGTCGATAAAGGCAATGGATATCGTTCCATGGGTTTGAATCCTTCCAGGGCCATGTATTTATTCCGATTATTGCCAACCGGTATTGTGACTACTTGCGTACTTTATCTTCAACCAATGGGTAACTGCAGAGCTCGATATAATGGTCATGTACAAAGGTTCTCAAATCCATATTTGACACTCAGTGAGAAGATTATGTTGAACATCCTCACCATAGGGTTTGGTTGAGTAAAAAGAGTAATAAGAGAGATACAGTATAACCTGTGTATAAAGACCACGCATGGGGAACACAGCGATATGGTCTTTGTACACAGGTGGTGTCTAATTGCATGATCATATATATGCATAATGAGTAATTATCAAGGTGGTCTTTAAGCACAGGTTTGTCTGTACTATGGGACGAAGACCCATCATCTATTCCTCTAGATTAGCACTTTTAGTATAAGTTGGAAGTTGGAAGAGAGACAATCGCCTTGAAAAACATGTGTGTGAATTATTGCGCCACAGAGCAAGGAACCACACGATAAGGCGAGCTGGTTGCAGAGATATAAATGAAATACAGTTGGAAAAAGGGGTTAAACTGCAATCAATCAACAACAACAAGAAACTGTTTTTTTGCGCTTGCTATCAAATGTCATGTGTAGTTGTTTAAGTTAGTTTGTTTGTGTCTGGATTGTTATTCCGAAATCATGCAATAATTTGGGATGAGTATGGATATATATACTTGACTTGCGTGAAATGTGTGATCTCGTATTTCACACATGTTAACAATGTGTTAATATGTATTCAAATATAAATAATTGACACCTCTGTGAAAATTAATCAAATGGAATACACTCATATCATGCTAAACTCCGACACAGTCTCTCGCCACACGTCATATCAACACATAAGCCCCCTTTACGACGCCTTTGCAGCAGACGACTATTATAAAAAAAAATGTGAAAAAGTAGATATTGCTCATAATGAGCAATTTCTCCATTTGCCACAATGAGTTTAACTCTCAATAATCATATTGTCATTTATTAAAGATTTCAAAGTTGTCTACTGCAGGTACTGTTGTATGTGGGAAGGGTTAATCAAATAGAGTACAGACTTTCTTAAGCTGGTACCATCAAACGTTATTTGAGCACATATATCGAGCTATAAATTGATTATAAGCGAGCAATAAAGACAATCATTAGATCGAAAGAATGTACGGATTAACCATTTCCCACATACAACATACCAACAGTAGACAACTTTGAAAACATCTTTTCAAACAATGAAAAGAATTCTCCGTTGATGACAGTTTAATTATTAAATAGAGTTGAAAACATTGTGACAAATTGTGAAATTGCTCATCATGAGCAATTTCACCTTTGCCAAAGTTTATTTTCAAAAGTTGTCCTGCGTCTGATAGCGTGTATATGTGGGAAAGGGTTGATTTTGGTCTACATTTGTTAGCAATTGTTTCACAACGTGACGGTCGCCGTTATAAATAAATGGTGCCATTATAACCCTTTCCAACCCGAACTCCGGTAGCTTAGTCGGTAGCGACAATGGCTCTTAATCCACGAATCGTAAGTTCGAACCCAACCTCAGTCAGCCAACGTTCTTTCCGATATCTGATACAAGTAAATGCGACAAGCGGCATTCGACTTCTAGCAAACGTCGTTCAACGCTAATCAATCAATTTACATACAGACATATGTATTGTAACGTATCTGCAGTAGACGAATTTATAAAACATTAACACAAAAGGAAAACGTGCCTATCATGAGCAATTTCGCCACAAAGGAGAGAGTATGTGTCATTTGTCTCGGTGTGTTGCTTGGGAAGATTGTTGTGTGGGGTACTGGTGTGAGAAAACCAGGAAATGCATGAGTAGGTGAACTGGCCGCCGTCATATAACTGAGAAATTGTTGAAAATACAATTTGAGGCACGTCCATGAAACCCCAATCAATCAATCAATCAATTGTCTCGGTGTGTATAAGGTCTTATGCAGTGTTGTTGCATGTTGGAAAGAATAACACTGGTATATAGAAGGATAAGGATAGGGTTAAAGTGATTCTGATTCGGATCGCTGTACAAGGTCATTTATGCAATAAACCGGTTTTAAAAATGACTTGATCGTGAACATACGTTCCTGTTGGGGTGTTTCCTTTTTGTTTAACCCCACATACATATGCATTCTGACACCCCTACAGCTGACAACTTTTGAAAGTATTGTGGCAACAGGAGGAAGTGATCATGATAAGATTTTTTTCCATTTGTCACAATGTTTTTCAAGTCATCTGATGCAGATTCGACGTATGTGGGAAAGGGTTCAATGACTTAACAGGAAATCTAAAAAATCTGAAGAACATGTCAAAAAATGGACATTTTATCGAGTTAACCCTATCCCACATACTGCAGAGAAATTTAAAAAAAGATCTAAGCAAAAATGTTTCAACTCTATCAATTCAAGAAAAAATATTGAATAAACAATTTTCTACAGTCGATTTGCTGCGGATACGACAAAATACATCTAAACCAAGTGGGAGGGAGAAAAGCAAATAACACAAGGTAATAGACACCAGATTTAATTACTAGGAATGATAGGTATGGTAAATTTATTATTAACGAAAATTCTCATGTCAACCTTTGAATGACACCTGACCATTTCATTCCGTTCAATATTTGACCCGTCTTAAATGGAAATAATAATTAGAATTAGAACGTACGAAAACAATCGTCACAGCTCCTAACAAACAGCTGCTTTAATATGAGGCTATAATTGGATATCATTGTTCACAGTGTGAAATTGTGATGAGAAATAATTAAACAATATGGGAAGGGGATCGGTAACCCTTAACCCGCAGTTCGACTTCAAACAACATCGACGGATTATGTTGTGCACGACTTTAATCAACTTCAAGAGTGTTTAATGTAGATCAAGATGAGCCCATACGTTCGTATTGCAGATTCTGTGTCTGCATCATTCGCTAACGATTAGCAATATTCAGTAAAGACAAGAACTTGTCAAAAGAAACAGAGGTGATGGGAACGATTGCGGTAATGCAGCGGTATAAGGGTTATTCTTTTTTTAATATAAGAGGGAGTGGTGTTTTTGTTTGTTGTATTGTTCCGGAAATAATACATCTCTGCAAGGGTTCAAACAAAGATGACGTTTTCCTTATCCATATCCTGCTATATGCGAATTTATACAGATTGGGTTTATCTTTATATACATAATTGAACTGAATGGAAGTAATGGACTTACCTCCTTGGTGCTCAGGATCACGGCGTTAGAATAACGACTGACTCGATTAGTTCAGGATAAATGAAGCAGACGTACTGGAAACTTACACAGGAAACGCCGTGATATGACTCTATAATTGTTGAAATTGGCGTACAAACACACCTATATAGTTGAGTCACATCTTGTGAATTTATGTATTGTTTCCAGTGTGAACAGTGAAGCCTCAAGTGGAGCCTCCACTGTCCGTCTACATGTATTACAATCCTAGATGAACTGATGACACGAAGCTAGTGTAGTCCTACTGGCATAAAATAAATGTTACTTTCATGTTTTATTAGGGTTTTACGCCGTTTTCAACATTATTTCAGTTATATCACGGCGACAGTTCACTTATGCATGGTCCCTGGGTTAACAAACCTGTACTAGAATGAATGAATGAATGTATATTGTTTTATGGCGCATCGACAGCTAAGGTCATTTAGCGCGCAATTAATTTTAATTATTCATGATCCCTGGGTAAACAAACCAGTACTAGGCTAGAAAATGTGCCTTGCCCAAGGGCACTCCACCATGACCGTAGTGACGCGGCTGGGGATCGAACCCGGGACACCCGGTTTCGAAATCCCCGACGCTAACCACTCAACCACAGCGGATTCCCAGTACTAGAATAGGAGATGTGCCTTGCACAAGGGCACTCCAGTATGACCGACGTGCCGCGACTTGGGATCGAACCAGGGACGCCCGTTTTCCAATCCCCGACACTAACCACTCGACCACGGCGGATCCTTTAAATGACGTCAGACCAGAGAGTCAGCAGGACCCAAAATTGGCAGATGCGGTTCATATATGTATGGTTTGTTTAATTAGGGTTATACGCTGTTTTCAACATTATTTCAGTTTTATCACGGCGACAGTTCACTTATTCATACTCCCTGGGTAAACAAACCAGTGGAAGGGTAGGAAATGTCGCATAAGGGCACTTCATCATGACTACCACGACTGGCGATCGAACCCGGGACGCCCGGTTCCCAATTCCCGACGATAACTATTCGGCCACAGCGGATTCCGGTTTTGCACTCTTGGGCTACATGGTTAATTGTTATACTTATAGCAGGAATTTAAGCAGGGTAAGGAGAATAGCGAAATAATGTCAGTTTAGGTCAATAGCAAAACATGTTATATGGTTTTATTGTGTTAATCTTATCAAGTCATATATGATGTATATACTGATTAATAAATGCATCGCTAATGATATAGTTAACACAATGTTATGTCTTTACATATAATGGAATGTGAACAGGTGTCCCGGGGAATCCTGTAAAGGGACATCGCAATTTTCTTGCCGCATTTTTCAGATCACACAAGAAAATGTGTTCTTACATTGTCGATTTTTTTTCTTTCAAATTTTTAACCTTAATTCTTTTGTTAAAGTACTGCGTTTCCCTGGGAAAGTCGATGAAAAAATGATTCGACTATAACTTTGTTGTGTGTTCATTTAATCAGTCTTGTAAAGAGAGAAAAACGCGGAATTTGAAGTAACTGTGTTTCATTTCTTTTTCAATGTTCAAGAAAGTTATATGGCAAAAAACTCTAAGTATGTCAAGTGACGTCAAAAATTAAAATTAAAATGTAAATGCCAAATTAGAATTTTACTTCGTTGCATTTTTTTCATGCTTGATTTTTCTTTATTCAAAAAAGTCATTTCATATCACTAATATGTTTTCTATAAATTATATCAGATGCATCAAAATGCTTCAGCATGATGGATTGTAATAAACTCTGCCTATCCACCCATGCTCATTATGAGCAATTTCTTCTTTTGCCATAATGCTTTCAACGGGGCGTCAGACAGCGTCTGCATGTGGAAAAGGTTTAAAGTTTGATTTCCCGTTCCGTTTCATTTTCTCGGTCGCTTTGTGTTGGTTATAGATTGGTTGGTTGTTAAATTTGCCAACGGCATCTCTCACATGTTCTCAGACAACTTTTACCGTTGTTATGAACATACACTTCAAAATTGTTAAATGAAGCATTTGTCCTATATATAAACGTTCTTCAAAACGATTATGTTTATAGACACTCGTGGTTACGAGTAGTGCGGTACAAAAAGGTAGTGCTTTACAAAAACAAACCGTAATTGAGATCAGTGAATGTCTGTTTTAAAATGCTCATCCTCATAGGTTGATCCGGCTCGGCACTATTTACCAAATAGTGAAAGAAGAATTCAAGAAAATTCGGAAACATATTGTCTATCTGGATCAGATCGCATGGATGCGCTGGTCTATTTTTATCGATGTTTTCGTTCAAGCGGGCACGTGGGGGAGGTTGCTGGAGCACAGCTCATATATGCGAATATTTCGATGAAACTCGTGCGAAACAATTGTAATTGATTCTAAACTAACATACAGTTACACCAGTTGCAATTGATTGATTTTTATTTTTTCGTCGCCTACCCTGTCAGGATGATACATAGGGATCAATTCTTCGTCCGTTCTGTCTGTCTGTCTGTCTGTCTGTCTATCTCGCATTCTTTTACTGAGCTTACTTACTTATTGGCAGGCATGTGATCTTAAGAACACTTCATGCTTTTCTGTTGTTTGATATATTGTCTATTTTATTCGGAATTCCAAATATTTTGAATCTGTTTATTTAACTCCTATTTTCAAGCATGATATGTTTTCTCTACCTAACTCCTGTTTTCAAATATGATATATTTCTCAAATATACTCGTAGTTTCAGAAACATTGATTTATCTTTTTTACTAACATCTTCTTAACCTTTATGGCCGCATGTTTTTTTCTTCTCAATATGCAGTAACACTATCGTTAAATTGACTTTGAAATATTACCACATCGTGTGTACGGCGGTATATCACTTATAGAAGAAAGAAAACAGGCACGCTCTTAGGACTGGGATATTTTGTATTGCACTTCATACGAAAATGTTCTTTGACGGAAACACGAACAGTCAAGACATATAAATTCATATTCTTTTAAGGTAGACCATCACTAAAAGGTTCGGCGGTTTCCGTATGACGTCGTTAGATATCGGTATCGTTCGTTAAAGTGTAGGTCATTTCCACCGGAAATGACCGACAAGTCAACGAACAATAACGATATCTGACAACTTCGTACAGAAATCAACGAGTCTATAGTATATATGTCTAGAAAACCCGACCTCGTACGCTGAGCCCGTTATGGTAAGTCTATTTATTTGTTATAAAATAAGCGGTGTCAATCGAATGTGTGTTAGGGTCTCTTTATGCCATTTCCTCTGGCCAGGCTCTGTGTATTCACAAGCTCACCCCAGTCTACGTATCCACAGATGAATTACATGAAAACGAAGTGTATGCGTAGATACATATTTTTGAAAAAGTTTGAACGTCTGTCTCAATTATAATCAGGCGCGTTTTATGCTGACTTACTCGAAATTCAAAAGAGAATCATTTTACAAGGCTGTGTTACATTACAATACACTAACAGTATGCCTATATTATTTTGTTTTAAGTGTAACAAAGCGTTATCTTGCGTGTTGATATATTCGCAGTGTATACCCTGCTTTTAAGATGAACATAAGTTGACGACAGAACGGATAATGTTAAAATGTTTATCGGCACAACAATCGTTGACTTTAAGACAACTATGCAGCATGATAAATTTGGTACTGACATTTTTTTCTGAAAGTAACACAAACGGATGAGGTATTTATCTCAGCCGACTATTATTACCCTGCTTACCACATTTAACGCGGTTTCAGTAGACGACTTTGAAAATATCGAAACAGAATTGGCGAATTACATTTTCCCTTGGATGTTTTTACAATAATGCCTATGTGGAATTATCAGAAGGCATACATTTAAAATACAAACTATCGTTCATCGGTCAAAACTTTATTTCATGTTGTGCATTAACTTTTTTATATGCTAGGGAATCGTTTGAATTTTGAAAATAATCTACTAAGATTCTTGGATTTTTGTATTTCCGCGCATTAACTTTTTTATATGCTAGGGAATCGTTTAAATTTTGAAAAATAATCTACTAAGATTCTTGGATTTTTGTATTTCCGTGCATTTTTTTTTATTTTTTGGTGGGGGGGGGGGGGGGGGGGGGGGGGGGGGGTAATTCTTTAATAAACGTATATTGTATCGAATTTGAGCTGTATTTCTTTCGTCTGTAACACCATATCATCACAAGACAAATAAGCAGCAGTCGACTTTGGAAAGATCATCTCAAAATCTATTTTCCCCAATGCCATAATGGTGTTTCAAAGGTCGTCTGCTGCATATGCTTCAAAATACGTCAGCATGATGGAAAGAAGAATTTTTACATAATTTTCCTTTATATCGGAGCTTTTCCGGTGGTAGAGCTCTCTCATGCAAATTGTAACAAGAGGCCAAATAGGGCCAATATCGCTCCACTGTCACTAGGATAAATGAAATCAATATTGCCATATAATGCAAACAGTCCCGCCCCTGGCGACCATGTTTTTTGACCAATAAACATGGCTTGAAGTAATCTGGTACGGGAGCACTCAAGGAATATTGCCATATAATGCAAAAGAGTCCCGCCCCTGGCGACCATGTTTTTTGACCAATAAACATGGCTTGAAGTAATCTGGTACGGGAGCACTCAAGGAATATTTCTTCCATGAAGTTATTTGAAAAATAAAGTGAAGATTTTTAAACTTTTATCTATAGCAATATTATGCGAAACCGCTCTGCCCCCTGACGAATCAACATTGTTTAATCAGGGACACTACATGTAATATAGTGTCCCTGGTGTAATGGAATCTGATATGGTATCACCCAAGGAATATTTCTTCAAAAATATTTGAAAATCAGCTACTTTCTTTCAAGGAAGAAGATTGTTAAAGTTTTTAACAATAGTTATATAAGGCGAGGAATTTAGGAAAGCACATAAAGACGACGGAGGTTCACTCCAATCGGCCTAGTGGTTACCGAGGAAAAAGTGTTTAAAGCTTAAAGTTCATACACACACGCACGGACGCACGCACGACGGCCAATTCGCTAAAATACTTAAGACTCTAACAAACCTGTTATAAAAGCGCTATCTCTAAGCTGTCTTGCTATAACGGAGATCTAACAATGCCCTATTTGAGGTGCAGTTTACATTCAACTTCTTGGTTTGCTGTCAGACTGATTTCAGACAAATATTAGCAATCCAAATGTTGAGAGGAAACTCTGAATTTGTCGTTCTGTTGACTGATTTTCCTTTTCCGTTACAATAAGGCATTGTCGTTAATTTATATTCCTTTTATGTATGAAGTCTCCTTTCTATTCACCACGCACCTTGTTGTTTTTCTATATTGGTTAAAAGGTTTTTAATGTGTGTGGCGTATGATATATGTTCATGTTAAGATCGTTAACATATTTTTTTTCATTTGTAGTTTCTCTCATAGACTTCATACAAACAAACTCGGTAATGTACACGCCCAGCGGGATTGCGGATTCAAGGCCCTGCCGATAATTATAAAAAATCTTAACAATATAGGAGTGGCTCCCTTCCTCGTTGTGTATTTAGTTTGTTTGTATTGATGGTGTTTCACACAACCATTTTCAAAAAGTTCAATTGTTATACCACGACGATTCTTTGGGTAAGTTATCAATATTACCGATCAATTCGAGGGCTTGGTGTGAAAACGGTTGTAACTAAAAACCTATTTTAAAAAAACCGCTGGTTTAGGGGCAATTTTGACCCCTTTGTAAACAATGCAAATTTAGATGCCATTGCTCAGAACGAGCAATGGCACCTAAATTTCCATTGTTTACCAAGAAAAATGAGTTAACGCTTATAAAGACTTTATGGCGAGGTGATTAACCTTGGTAATAAAAATACTGATTTTAGTTACAACCGTTTTCAAAAAGTTCAAGTTTTATACCACGACGATTCTTTTGGTATGTTATCAATATTACCGATCAATTCGAGGGCTTGGCGTGAAAACGGTTGTAACTAAAAACCTATTTTAAAAAAAAACGCTGGTTTAGGGGCAATTTTGACCCCTTTGTAAACAATGCAAATTTAGGTGCCATTGCTCAGAACGAGCAATGGCACCTAAATTTCCATTGTTTACCAAGAAAAATGAGTTAACGCTTATAAAGACTTTATGGCGAGGTGATTAACCTTGGTAAAAAAAAAATACTGATTTTAGTTACAACCGTTTCACGCCAAGCCCTCGAATTTATACTGAAACTAGTGAGTCTGTCGCTATATATAACAAAGTCGTTTGTAAGATCGGGGATCGATTTCACGGCCTCCCGTAATCGAACTGGACGCTCTACCACTACACTATCGTGGCGGTCTTTTTTATTGAGACAATTGCACTTGTTGTGCATTCTTGAACGTTTCTTTTTTAAAAACGCAATGGAAACAGTACGGACTCTGATCAGACTGCGTGAATTTGGAATGTGCAGGCTTGTCTGACTGTTCACTGTTCGTCAGTGTGCTATGGTTAATCTATATACAGCACGACTATTGGGAAACAAATAGTTTTGATGAAGGTATTTGATATGTATTTTTGTGCTAATCTTGTTCATATAATAATGCGGGGTGATCTGAACAATACACTTTTTCAATAAATACCAACTTTTACCTTTTCCCACGCACTGGCTCAATCATGTTATATGACCGGAATTGTCCTTTATTTAAAAAACCTTCGAAGGTCGTTTTTTTTTCGACTTGTCTAAAATCAAATACATTGCAATCTGTTTCAAGAAAGTTGCTATTGTCGTTTAACAAAGAGCTAAAGTTGAATGGTCTCACACTGATGTCATATCCATACATTCACACACACAAATGTTATCTTCCGGTTTTCACAATACGTTTCGATCAATTGATTTCATAAACATGTATATTAATACATTCATAAATGACAATTCTATTTTGACTGGTTTTAATGGCCCAGAAATGTCATAAATAAATTTCATTTCTAATTCAGAATATTTTTCTTTTCTCTTTGACGTTTGGCATTTAACACTTAAAGTAATGTCCATTTTCATAACACCTTTTTTTAAAGTACGTATGTTCGACTATTGAGAAGAAAAGACCCTAAAGAAATTATAAAACGTGGTTTAAAAACAACCGGCACTTCCTGTTATGACAATGCTCTTCGAAAAATCCTTTTAGCAGCGGAAACTTTCTTTGAATGGATTGGAAAAGGTGAGACCAAACACCGGAAAACGTTCAATTCGAAACTTGAATCAATATAGACAAACATCTGAGGCATCCTGTTTCAAAATAGACGTTTTGGTAAGTGTCCAGAGTATTGGTAACGCAAAGAGTGTCGTCATTAATGACGTTATCATCGCTATATCTGAAGTGTTTTGACACATTTTGAAATATTCTTTCTGTTGATTGATTTGAGGTTAACGCGGTTTTCTGTACAGTATTTCAGTTATATCATGGTCGTAATTTCACCTAACCATCTCGTACCAGCACTCTATACAAGAGTCTCCCCAAGCAAACAGGCTAACTTACCACAGATACTGTTTAGCTGATTGGTTGATGACGAATGGCGTTAGTCACAATCCATGGAAAAGAAGGAATAGCCCAGCTCGTGACTCATGGAGCGATGGACATCGTTCTTACGGACTCAGTTATCGGTCTGTGAAAAGCATGTTTACCGAAACCAAGCACCTGGGTAACATCAGTACAAATAACTTCGGACTGGTTCTTTTTTGTTCAGACCAAGGTCCCGATTTCTCAAACTAATTAAGTTTGTACTCAACTGAGCATGTTAATGATATATTGTATTCAGCTACAGAATTTTAAAATATTCCTAGATATATAATCAAGTATATAGTATTGTTTAAAACTATTTTTGTTGCCATGGGTACTCAATTTAAGTTGTGAGCATGTTATTGAGGGTACTCAACACCATTACTTACGTATTGAAAGAAACTAAAGTAACGAAATCTTCGTAAAACATTTGTGCATTTGTAACGATTTATTTTTATAGATAAACACCAACGGAGTTCAGAAACTTTTATATTTACTCAGATCGCACTCGAAGCCGTAAAAAGAACTTTTAAATAAAGAGTGTGTATAGGAACGGATTTTTTTTTTGTGTATGGCGTCTTTCAATGATTTTATATTAGATAAAGAGAGCAATCAATATATCAGACCTTGGGTAATGTTAAGATCTTTTAGAAGTTTGATTTCGGCTGTCAGGTAAATCTGAATCAATTCATGGCGTTAACCCTTTCCCACATATATAGCTGTAGCAGATGGCGTTTGAAAACATTGTGACAAACGGAGAAATTGCTCATAATGAGCAATTTCTCCGTTTGACACAATGTTTTCAACTCTTTTCTTATAATAAATGTTTATATAGACGGATTTCCTTATTGTTCTCTAGTTGATTTCAAAGTCGTCTGCTGCAGTTGTTTTTAATGTGAGAAAAGGTTAAGGATGCCGGTACTACTGCACTGACCGAAATAATTACTCGATGTCGGCTGCTATCCATGTGATGAGGTCTAATTTCCCTCGTGGTCAGTGAAAAGAAAGTGTAGTTAGTTATGTTCATGGTTTGTGAACCGTGGAAACGAGCACGGACATTCATCTTTTTTTACAGGCAGACGTATTTTGGTTCACATGCAGCAGACGACCTTTGAAAACATAGTGATGAAAGGAGAAAGTGCTTAAAGATATGGGCATTTTCATGTTTTCGCCGCAATGTTTTTAACTAATCAATATAAATAGTTTCCATATAGAGATATTATAATTGAATAGATGTCTTGGAGATTAATTTGTTGTAAGATGGGGAGGATAAAAACTCGTTAACAACTTGATGCTTTATAATTGTGTACGTTATTTCTAACCTTGACAACTACTGTTGTCTTTAACCCTTTCCCTCATGTAGACGCGTTCTGACGCCTCTGCATCAGATGGCTTTTTTAAAACATAGTGACAAAAGAAGGAATTGCACAAAGCGTGCAATTTCTCCTTTTGCCCAATGTTTTCCATTTTTTGTTATGGAGATTTTCTATGTTTTGACAAAATACGTTCAAAGTCGTCTACTGCAGAATTGTCGTATGAGGGAAAGGGTTAAACATTCCACCAACAAGATGTTTATCCTAATTCTTCTTCTTAGCAGTCAACCGTCTTCGTGGTCAGTTATGGTCAGAGCGTCCGCAATGACCGCAGAAGACCAGGGTTCGATCCCCCCATTCGGGTCATACCAAAGACTTTAAAAAATGGTAGTAATTGCTTCCTTCCTTGACTTCCAGAGATATAATTACGACTGATGTATCGGTGTCAGGCTCAGAAATACACATAGTTCTGGAAATTTACTCAGCAAACGGCGTGATATAACTGAAATACTGTTGATATAACTGAAATACTGTTGAAAGCGGCGTTAAACTCCATCCAATAAAGCATCGAAGATAATCACCTTCCCCTCAGAGATTTACAATTTGGATGATAAATTCAGAAATGATATATTGAGAAACGGGTAAATTTCTCTTATCATCAGTTAAGGTATCATATTCTCTCCTTATTCAATTATGTTGATCACCAATAGTTCAGTCGCGACAACATAAAATGTATCGTACTTTTGCTGTATGGCGCATTGCATATGTGGTACAATACATTGGCGGTATTTTACCACATACAAACTCATTATTGGGCCTCTGTAGCAGACGACTTCTGTAAACATTGTGACAAAAGGAATATTTGCTCATGATGAGTAGTTTCTCTATTTGTCAGACTGTTTTCTAATGTATTCAATTGCCGTTCTTTAAGTTACAAAGAGTTTCCATATGTTTGACTAAATGTTTTCAAAGTCGGCTGCTGCAGATTTGTTGTAAGTAGGAAAAGGATAAATAGAATGCCTTGCGTGATTTAATCGATGAACTCTCGGTGTCGCATGAGATACGGCAGGTCTATGAAATTGTGTAGGTTTCATAAAAATGTGCATGCGTACCGGAAGTGCAACATAGCCGGCGGCATGTGAGCCGTGACATTTACGAGACATGGAACATCTGTGCAATTTCAGTGCTCTTAAACTATAAAGGTATGTAGATAACTGTCCTTCGTTATAATAGAAAAATATTTGTTGTATTTTGTTATGGTCTCAAGCATTGGTGTTTAGTTTTGGTTGAATTGATTTGTATTACCAATATAACCTGATTTTTAAAAAAGAACGCGCTTTAACGTTTGCATTGTTACGTTCATTCATGCAGTGCTCGAAAATTACAAGACATTTATGACTAGTTAAGATCTAGATCAGCCTGCGCTTCAATCCACACAGTCTCCTCAGGATCGTTCCTGTAAGTCAATCAATCAGTCAAGTGTTTTCGATGCTCCTTGGCTTTGTCCGCTAGAACACTCGCACGTA
Source organism: Serripes groenlandicus (assembly GCA_031761405.1). Lineage (NCBI taxonomy): Eukaryota > Metazoa > Mollusca > Bivalvia > Cardiida > Cardiidae > Serripes > Serripes groenlandicus. The sequence goes on along the minus strand of JASEVX010000007.1, from coordinate 54,016,908 downwards.
CATATGTTCAAGATCTGTTCAAGATCTGATCAGAATTTCCATTCGGGCATTTGTTGTTGCTGTCGTTGTTGTATATTTAAAGAATACATAATGACCGGGTTGCTCGTGACGTGGTTAATGTAATGATATAAACGAGTTCCTGAATTCTGAAATCAAATCTACAGGCGAGACTCTATTGAGGATCTTGAAGACTAGCTACATTAATGAGAACTCTCTACAAATGAGAAGATTGATTTGTTGTTGGAAATTGGGAAACAAATGGCCGTATAGCTTAATCGAGATTATTAATTCGAAGAAACTTGTTTCCTAAAAAACTGTACTTTTTCTGAATGGAGTTCGCTGTCATAAAGGAAGGAGGCACTCCCAGCAATATTATTAGAGATGAGCTCAGAAACATTTGCAGACGCTAATATCGAGGGCTTGGCGTGAAACGGTTGTAACTAAAAACCTTTTTTAAAAACCTTGGTTTATGGGCAATTTTGACCCCTTTGTAAACAATGCAAATTTAGGTGCCATTGCTCAGAACGAGTAATGGCACCTAAATTTCCATTGTTTACCAAGAAAAATGATTTAACGCTTATAAAGACTTTATGGCGAGGTAACTCACCTTGGTAAAAAAAATACTAATTTTAGTTACAACGCCAAGCCCTCGATATGTTCTCTTACTTTCTGATTGCTCCCAATGACTTATGTAGAAACAATTTGTCAGTAATGACTCTAGTGGACGTTCATGTGTTCGTTCCTCTAAACATCTGCTTTATTGTCTATCAGAACTTAGTTGCGAAAAGACTCAACAACGACTGCATTTCACACATTGTTATTGTATTGTTGCAGAAACTGGCAAAGACTTTCTTAAACATTTAAACTCAAAAGACAAACGATTTTAAGTATAAGGCTGGCATATGAACCCTGTCCTTTAACGAAAATTCCCTCAGTCCCTCAGACGTCAGTTAACGCACATGCAGCAGAAAGCTTTTGGAAGATTGAGATTTGTGTTTATAAATTGCTTAACCCTTTCCCTCATACGACAATTCTGCAGCAGACGACTTTGAACGTATTTTGTCAAAACATAGAAAATCTCCATAATTGAATGGATAACCTATGACTAAAAGTGGAAAACATTGTGGCAAAAGGAAAAATTGCACGTTTTGTGCAATTTCTTCTTTTGTCACTATGTTTTCAAAAAGCCGTCTGCTGCAGTGGCGTCAGAAAGCGTCTTTATGAGGGAAAGGGTTAAAACGAACAGATTTGCCCATTCCTATGGTTCACGTCACACTAAAACCGACCTTGGGGGATCGGCGATCAGAGTATATATCCAAATAATACAGCAAACCTGCACAGTTAGAATCGTCCCTGTTTTCTGATACTTTCAATAATAACAGAATCCTACGGCGAAAAGTAAATGTCCAGATTAATTTACGCTCAACACTAACTTTACAAAAATATAAATGTCGGCTTTTGAGTGACGTGCACGAGGATGCGATGTTACCAATTTCAAACATATAATATACATATGTATACATGTACACATTTACTGTACACTTCGTTATTCATTAAAAAAATATATAAATTTAAAAAAAAAGGAAAATACTTCATATACATGACACCAAGTTCACGGTGATATACGAGCCAATATATCACTTAAATTAACGTCATACGTCAATTAAGGAGTACTATAAACCAAGCCACTATATCATTATCTTAATATTTTAAAAGCCATAAATAATAGAAAATATTTCTCCTTCTGGTCATTAAGCTTCGATCGCTTGCTTCTTCTTTTTTATATTTGTTATTCACTTTACAGCAAAGATTTCCCTCTGGAAAATCAGAACTATTTGGTTAATGAGATTGTATTTCGGTCAGAATGTTTGAACAGTGTTGCTATTTCAACCAGTTCCCACATACAGATGCATGATGAATCATCTGCAGCAGACGACATTTGAAAACATTGTGGCGGAAGGAGAAATTGCTCACAATGTTTTCAACTCTATTCAACTATTATACTTTCATTTGTAGAATTTGTTCATACATTTGCCATCAGGTTTTCAAAGTCGACGGCCGCAGATTTGTTGTATGTGGGATATGATTGAAGACAATTTCCTTTGAATAAGTTCAAAACAAAGAGAATATAGATATCAAATAAATATCTTAACAAAAGTTGAGAAAGTACAATGGGACAGGTTGAAACGATTTTTTTTTCTAATTCATGCACCAACCATTTTTTTCATCCTTCTCTTTCATAACTTAAATGACTTAAATGGGATAATGACCTTAAATTGAGGATAATAATGCAACTCGAAAAACGCCAATGTCGGCATCATTATACCAGAGTAATAACACAGTTTTCAGGATCAAAATTGGAGTTAAAAACAATTCGTCTTAAAGTGCGCATACACTACTCTTAGCAATGTTAAAGCAGAAACCATCGTTGTAGTAATGTTTAACCCTTTCCCTCATACGACAATTCTGCAGCAGACGACTTTGAACGTTTTTTGTCAAATTATCTCCATAATTGAATGGATAACCTATGACGAAAAGTGGAAAACATTGTGGCAAAAGGAGAAATTGCACGTTTTGTGCAATTTCTTCTTTTGTCACTATGTTTTAAAAAAAGCCGTCTGCTGCAGAGGCGTCAGAAAGCGTCTATATGAGGTTAAGTGAATAATGCAGCAACTGGAATTCATGATCAGTCTATTTAGATATACACTCGTTAGACCGTTTAATCCACTTTAAAGCGACTGAACTCCAGATACCCAACTGTCGAAAAAAATTAAAATTTCCAATTTAAAGAAAATAAGTGTTATTTTTGTATTTGGGGCATTCAAATATGATAACTGACATATTACATACCTATATAATCGGTGAGAGATTTTCTTGTTTTCGATACTTTTTCCATCGGGGTAATTTTTTTTTAAATAGGAAACCCCTTCATCGGGACAATTGAAAACGACTCAATTTCACTTTATTGATAAAAAACGATACATTTTCTACCCTGGGTTTACTTGGATAACATATAGGGCGAATTCAATTTTTTTTTTTTTTTTATTCGTGCCATCTGGATTTCAGTCGCTTTAACTCCGTACAATAAATCTTCAGAAGGGGCTTTTGAACACATCGAAGCAAATATAGGAAAAATAAGTATATATTAAAGCATACTTCTTGAATAGGGTTGAACATATTGTAGCAAATAAAAAAATCTTGTCAAAATCAGTCTGCTGCAGAGACGTCAGAAAGCGTCTGTATGTGAGATTGATTAAACGTAAAATTCAATTTTAAAAGAAGAAGAAAATATATAAGCTGAACGTTTATATATTGCTGTTCGTAGTATTATATGTATTCAAGTTATAACAATTACTCAGCGTTTTCATAGTTTTGTGACATTTCCATATTGAAAACACATCCAAGAATCAAACGAATAAAGGGATAAAGTATTTATGAATTTTAAAAGAGAGAAGAAAAGAAAGTAGAAAAACGACCCCACTAAGTACATGCAATTCTATGCTTCGAAATTTAATTGAATGTCTTTCACTAAAGGGCGTACATGATAACTATGTTCTGTCACGAAAAGAATAATAATTATAAGTCCACATGTTTGGAAAAGAAACGAAAGGGATGAATTGATAATGTCATATCGAGGGCTTGGCGTGAAACGGTTGTAACTAAAAACCTATTTTTAAAACCCTGGTTTAGGGGCAATTTTTACCCTTTTGTAAACAATGCAAATGTCCATTGTTTACCAAGACAAATTATTTAATGCTTATAAAGACTTTATGGCGAGGTGATAAACCTTGGTCAAAAATTACCAATTTTAGTTACTACCGTTTCACGCCAAGCCCTCGATATGATCTGCTGCCCGCGAAAATCTTCATTCGGAGTCTTGTTTTGGGTGAAAGGCAATAACGACCAAGTAACATACAGTGCAGAACAACTTAATTATCAACAGTATTTCATTTATATCACGGCCTTTCCTGAACAAATTACCTGTACTATCATTACTGACACTAATGCATAAGTTGTATTGCTGTCCCTGCTAACCATGAGCGCCAAAGCGGGAAGCCGTTACTACCATTGTTGTAGTAATTTATATGACACGACCGCGGATCGAATCAGGTTCCCCCGCCCCCGATTCGGACGCTGTAATCACCACACCACGAAGAGCTGGAAAGGACCCTAACTTAGAGTTATTTATCGACGTGTCTGAGTTATTGACGTGCTTGAGTTATCGACGTGATCGAGTTATCGACGTGCTTGAGTTATCGACGTGTTTGAGTTATCGACGTGTTTGAGTTATCGACGTGCTTGAGTTATCGACGTGCTCGAGTTATCGACGTGCTTGAGTTATCGACGTGTTTGAGTTATCGTCGTGCTTGAGTTATCGACGTGTTTGGGTGAGTTATGCTAACATTTATTCATTTTCAGCTTCGTTGCTCAGTTATACTTAAATGTTATTATGTAAATGAATCGAGTCGATGAATTAGTTTACAGCTAGGCAGTTGTCCTTCGAGGCTTTGGCACCAGTGCTGATTGATCAAGATCGTTTCTGTTCGACACCTAAATTTGCATTGTTTACAAAGGTGTCAAAATTGCCCCTAAACCAGGGTGTTCAAAAAAGGTTTTTAGTTACAACAGTTTCACGCCAAGCCCTCGATATAGTGAACGTTGTTTTACCAAAGACCAGCTGTACAGTTGATTGCTTTATGCTTTACGCCGCTTTCAACAGTTATATTATGGCGTTTCCTGGGTAAAACTGGTCCCAGCAACCCTGAGCGCCAAGGCGGGTTGCCAGAGTACCAATGCTGAAGTCATTGGAAAGACCCGGGCGGGTATCGAACCCGCGACCTGAGGCGGACGCTCTACCAATACATCACCGAGGCGGTATCCAGCTCTTTAGCATTTTGTTTGACCGTAACCGAAGGTCGGGTTTCGTATGTTCTGATAGGAGTAATCTGTGAACAGGTTACATTTCAGACGTCTGACTCATTTTGTAGTAATCTGTGAACAGGTTATATTTCAGACGTGTGGCTCGTATTGTAGTAATCTGTAAACAGTTTACATTTCAGACGTGTGGCTCGTATTGTAGTAATCTGTGAACAGTTTACATTTCAGACGTGTGGCTCGTATTGTAGTAATCTGTGAACAGGTTACATTTCAGACGTGTGGCTCGTATTGTAGTAATCTGTGAACAGTTTACATTTCAGACGTGTGGCTCGTATTGTAGTAATCTGTGAACAGTTTACATATCAGACGTGTGACTCATATTGTAGTAATCTGTGAACAGTTTACATTTCAGACGTGTGGCTCGTATTGTAGTAATCTGTGAACAGGTTACATTTCAGACGTGTGGCTCGTATTGTAGTAATTTGTGAACAGTTTACATTTCAGACGTGTGTCTCGTATTTAACCCCTTCTCACGTTGAAGTTTAACGTCATTTTCAACAATATTTCAGTCATGTTCACCTTCCCACGTGGTTCCCGGATTTCTTTCAAAGCAACTGACTGCCTTTCCAAATACACGGGTAATCCCATGGATTGACGATCTTGAAAATACTTAAGCTTAAACTATGAAAATCTCATTATATTTAAATGTTATTATACTTATTTAATCGAGTTGAACACATTGTAACAGAACTAACTGTTGTAGCGACGTTGTAGAACGTTAACCTCCGGGACAAGAGGTCCAGAGTTCGAGTAGAGTGGTCGGAAGCTCGTTATGTAGCAAGGATGTTCAAGTATCCCCTGACACAAGTCAATGAGAGGGGAAGTTATCATTCTACTCATTCTACTCATTCTACTACAGGTAAAATGAGACCATCCTGAAGGTAAAATGAGACCATCCTACAGGTAAAATGAGACCGTCCTACAGGTAAAATTATATATCTTTATAACACAATGAGAGACATCCCTTTCGCTTATCGTGGTAAAAAAAACACATTCAGAGAACATAAGGAATAGTTCCAAGTTTTAAAAGGAATTCCTGCTAACAGACTATGTACCGTAAAAGGTGTTTGAAATAGAAAGGAGAAAAAATGATTTGTAAAAAAGGCACGTTCTTCGAGAAATTGCTTGCGACATGTTTTAAGTCATTATTTCTCTATTCCATGGGAAAACATCACTTGCAAAAAATGCTGGCAAAATTTGATATGCTCTTGCACAGTTTTTCAAAGTAGCTTTTCTGAGAGTGCTTAAATATGTTATGAGACAAATGCAAGTTCTTACAACAATGGGTTTGCTGGATTTCTTTTTTCAATAAAGCAGTATAAGACTAATTGACCTAATGCGGCAAAGGCATCGAGCTCAGTTTCATGTTTCTTCTAACAATGCATGTCATGAATTCAGGGGCGAATCAATTAATGTAGGATTATCTCTCCCTGTCATGGGTTTTCGTGGATGTTTTGTTATTAAGATTCCTGTAATGGACACGATTCTATTTCGAGTTCGGTCAAATTGCGAACAGAGGAAGTGGCGTTTGCTTAACCCTAGAACGTTTTTTAAATAAGATATCGGTTCGTCGACCCAGCCAATGCTTTTTAGCTAATTGCAAAGTTGTACGCATGAACTTTTGCACTTTCCATTTTGAAGCATCTGCAGAAGACGACATTTGAAAACATTATGGCAAAAGGAGAAATTGCTAATGATGAGCAATATCTCCTTATGCCATAGGGCCTAACGTTTTCAACTCAAGTGCTTAATTTCAATTTCATTGAAAGATATTTTCAACGTGTTTTGGCTAGATGATTTTAAAGATATCTGTTAAGATGTGTTGTAAGTGAGAAACACATATGTTATCCTCTCGAAAACATTATGGGAAAAAGGGGAAATTCTTCATTCCGGAAAATTTCTTTTGCCCACAATGTTTTCAAAAGTCGTCTGCATCATGGACGTTTAAAGTCGTCCGCGTCAAAGAAAAGAGGGAAATTTAGGTTAATCTCTGAAATTAGAGACAAACAAAAGACTTATTGAAATAGTTCTTTTTTGCGATTATGAGATTATATATCCTACCGACAATGACCGATCTAGAAAAACAAAAGTACTTTTAAATGTCGTAAAACTTCGGAAATTAACGAGGTGCGATCGGGAGAGCCGAACTGGCGATTTCCGAATGATCAATTCAGGTATACAGTGTCGATTACTTTTCTACAATACTAAGGAGTCCTAATTCTGCCATGGACTAGTCGACTGTATAGCAACGCGTTAACTTGACATTAGGCGTCCTAGTTTGCTTTGTCGCGCTGAATATTTGACCTCGACCATCAAGTTGTCCCAGTAAATTTCAGGTCGAAAAGCTGAGATTTTGGCGATAATATTTGTTGGCAAAAAAACAAAATTCGGTAAATGAAATATTAATTAATATTAAATAGAGTTGAAAACATTGTGGCAAAAGGAGAAATTGCTCATCATGAGCAATTTGTGGAAAGGGTTGAATAGTTAAACGCCTTGCCATATATGTCTGGTATGAGGCATTCCACAAGTGGTAATTTGTTATCATGGCCCGGCTATGACCAAATTTAATAAGGAATACAAATGAAGTTTGGAGAAATGATATCTCGTCCCTGACCTTATTTATGGGTACATGTTCAGTAACCTATCAAGACTAGCATCACAAAATGAGCACGTGATGTATGTTTTGTTCAGTAACCTTTTAAGACTAGCATCACAAAATGAGCACGTGATGTATGTTTTGTTCAGTAACCTTTCAAGACTAGCATCACAAAATGAGCACGTGATGTGTGTTTTGTTCAGCAGAAGCGTAATTTCAATAAGTGAAGTAAAGAATCCGGTTTCGCGAATCTATGACATTTCATCCTAACAAGCAATGTTTGTCAGATACATCTTTAATGCCTTTTCTCTTTCCCACAATCACATAGAAGCTTTCTGACGTCTTTGCAGCAAACGACGTTCGAGAAAATTGTGGCAAGTTGAAAAATTGCTCATATGTTCGACAATATACAATCATTAGATATATTTATGGAGTTTCAATTATTTTGCCTAGATGTGTTCAATGTCGCGAGCTTCTGATGTGTTGTACGTGGGACATGGTTAGGCAACTAATTGCTCCTCAAAACCGCCTATGTATTATTTTCCAGAGCGCTTCTTTTTTGGATTTACTGTGTATCGCGTCTCGTGTGATGTCGCTTCTTTATCTTAAGTTAAATTGGAATGAGAAATCTCAACCCAGTTTTCTTGATATAATTCGAAGCCCAATGGGGGTGAAATGATTATTTCAAGAAAATTGCGTGAAGTTCCTAAAATCTCTTAAGTGTACTTTTATATATAGTAATAACCTAGATCTACGTTAAAGTGTCTCTCTTCCATTCCGCACTATACTATGATACACAGCTCGTGGTTGAATTCATGGCAATGATTGTCCCATCGTCCTTATGGTTTGGAACTTCCGTATACATTTTATACTCCTCAACAGAGCGACATCTAGGGGTGGTAAAGAAATGCATCAACCCAAGAGAGGCGCTACCCTTTCCCTGAAAGAAACTCGTTTAACCATTTACTACATGTATACGCTTTCTGACGCCTTTGAAGTAGATGATTTTTGAAAATATTTTGACAAAACGAGAAATTGCTAAAAACGACCAATTTCTCCATTGCCACAATGTTTTCAACATTTTTCTCAATGATTGAACTTAAATTTATGCAGATTTTCCATGTTTTGCCTTGATGTTTTCAAAGTAGTCTGCTGCAATTGTGTTGTATTAGGGAAAGGGGAGGTTAAAAACATTTGAAGAAGGCGACGTTGGGAAACATTACAAAACATGGTGAGGAGCAACTTCTCCACACCTACAATGCATTTCCAGGGGCATAGCTTTGCAATAATCAATGTGTATGCCGTCTCGTGAGAAAATCAACATTGTGGACTCTGCGTAAAGTATCGACCCGGATCAGCCTAAGCATGCCACACAGGCCTACCCGGATAACAACTTTTCGCCTCCTGTGGATTTTCTGTTGCAGGAATCACTACTCTATACATCTATCCCCCTAAGACGGAATGTGTCGGCCGGATCAGTCTGCGCGGATAGCGCAGGCTGATCTGGTCGATACATTACGCAGATATAATCCGATGTGTATGAAAAATGTTGTTTAAATGAGATTTCCTGCCATTGAAGGTGAAGTTATAATTGTATTGCATAGTTGTTTAGATTTTGCATTGAATTGTTATGAACAAAAACGATCTGAACAAATGACGTCCTTTCGAAACATGTACTTGTATTAAAATATAGAAATATAATCGTTGATGTAAGACGAGTAGAAGTAGTAATTTAAGTTTTTAGTCTCATTAGAAGCAGTTGTAGAAGTATCAGTATTATTATCATCATTATTATTTGTAGTAGAAGAAACAGTAGATCTAGTATTAGAAGTCATGATTAAAGTAATTGTGGATGTAGTCGTGTGATAGTAGAAGTAGGGGTTGAAGAAAAAGTAGTAGTAGTAGTATTAGTTGTTGACGTTGTTATTGTATTAGTACTAGTATAGAAGACGTTAAAATATGGAATAAATATATCTCGTGTATAACCGTCTAGGATATATTCCCCCTTGTATCTACCACAGAAAATCCGCGACAAATGCATGCATCATTCTCATGGATTCCACGAAATGTTCTTCTTTAATAATCATTTCTAGTCTGTAATCATGTAATATATTGATTTTTCGCCTGAAAGTTCTATAAACGCATTATTGCAATAAGATGGTACCTGACACGTTGTCTGGAAAACTTTCAAAGCAGTAAAGGAAGTAAGTAAACGCTCTTACGCAGAGGAATCTGAGAAGCGATTATTAAAAATGCGACATCACATACAGTACGACCCTCTCCAGACTTAACTTTCGACGAAAGCAAAGAAACACTTGTTTCTGTCGAAAGGTGTCGCTATGAAGAGGTTACACACATGCTCGATGGAGAAGATGTAAGAACTTATCTAAAAAGGTTTATGTTGTATAGGTGTGCTTATTCGATAGGTTCGACTGAACATGTATATCATACAATGGGGGCGGGTAGTACCTTAACCCTTTCCCACATACAACACATCTGCAGCAGACGACTTGGAAAACATACCCGAAAAAAAATGAAATTTAAATGAAAGTACAATTATTTAATAGAGTTGAAAACATGGTGACAAAACGAGAAATTGCTTGTTTTGAATAATTTCTTCTTTTGTCGCCATGTTTTCAAAAAGCCGTCCTCTGCAGAGGCGTCAGAAAGATTCTATATGAGGGAAAGGGTTAACTTGTTCCCACATGCAGACGTGTTTTAATCCACACGCAGACGTATTTTGATGCATCTGCGACAGAAGACTTTTAAAAACAAGTGGCAATGGCAGAATCGCTCATCGTGAGAACTCATATGCTTTAAACTCAATTTCATTTATAGAGGTTTTCCGTATTTTGCACAGACATTTTCAAAGTCGTCTGCTGCAGATTTATTGTATGTAGGAAAGGATTAATTATTCTCGCATTTATTGAGTTTTTCCAGATATGTTTTATGTCGTAGGTAGCAGATTTGTTTTATGTGGAAAAGGGTTAGAGGGTTCTCTTATTTTAACTTTAATTGTAGCTCTAAACCATATAAAATATATAATGCAATTATACAGAAATACATGTTATGTATGGTCTAAAGATATGTCTTTGAACGAGGATAAAACAATTTAAAATTATCTTTTCTTCATCCCCCGACTTTTTTTGTTAAAAGTTTTTGCTGAAAGCCCCTATACCAACCTTTGAATATATATATATATATGTGAATTATTTGAATAGGAACCTTTCCCACTTACAACACAATGGGCAGCAGGCGCATTTGAGTACATTATGGCAAAGATATATATCTGTAAATGAAAGTAAAATAATTGAATAGAGCTGAAAACACTGTGGCAAATGAGGAATGAGCAATTTTTCCTTTTGTGACAATGCTTTCAAAAGTCGTTTTCTGTAGAGGCGTCGAAACGTGTATTTATGAGGAAAATAGGTAACCGCTGTGATAACCAATTTATATGTGACATTGTGAATTATAAATCAAATTCTCTTTTTTCGCTTTTTGTTCTCTATAAAGCCCCTATAACAACCTTTTAATATCTATATGAATAGTAACCATCCATTTACACGTGACATCGAAGAGTCTCGCTGCAGAGAAGCACTAACGTTCCCTTCAGATGTATTCGATGTATATGGAAGCCCTACTCATTCGTTGTACATTAAATGAATCTGTAACAAAAAACACTGTCTACAAATAGACGGACATACGCGCTGCGTTACGGGAAGAGGGAGAGTCTTATTTCAATTATTTCAATTGCGAACCGAACTGAATAGTACGAGCCTGTATATACGCACAGTTATACCACATGCTTCACTGAGTAGATATCAATATAGCCTATACAATTGATGTAACATCTGATGATGATGATGATGATAATAATTATAGAAAAGAAGCGATGCTGGTGTCATGCTAATGCAATTTGTATATCGAGGGCTTGGTGTGAAACAGTTGTAACTTAAAACCTATTTTGAAAACCCTGGTTTAGGGGCAATTTTGACCCTTTTGTAAACAATGCAAATTTAGGTGCCATTGCTCAGAACGAGCAATGGCACCTAAATTTCCATTGTTTACAAAGAAAAATGATTTAACGCTTATAAAAACGTTATGGCGAGGTGATTAACCTTGGTAAAAAAATACCAATTTTAGTTACAACCGTTTCACGCCAAGCCCTCGATATGATTCGTAAAAAGAGATGCAACAGCGACCCGATACTCCCCATCCTTAAATATAGAATGACAACTTATAATGAGTTGGGGACCAGTTGTTTTTTTTTAGTTCGCCTTTACCATCCATTCTAAATATATTCTAAATCTGATTTTAAAGTTGCAGAACTCCAGACGGTGAGCAACATATTGAAATGTTGAAACTTCTGCAAATATTGCTAAAAGTGACATCAAAAGTAAGTAATAAGTAGTTTCAAAACAATTTTGGCAGTATATGTTGAAAAACTGTCAATATAAAGTCATGAAAATGTACAACATTTGGCTTACTGGTTATGTCAATCCAGTAAAAAGGAAGCATACACGATTAATATTTAGATGTTAATAGTACTGGAAAGTAAAAATTAGTGCTCTAATTTTATCCCAGAATTATGATTCTAATATTTCAAGAGAACTTTTGAACAGTTTTTAAAACTTTGACTATAATATCTATGTTCTGGAGTTCAGCACCTTTAATGGGACTGTCTCTGTAATTTTGCGTCGCAATATACAAGCAAGAAAAACTGTTTAACTTATTACTTACAGTCAAACTTAAGTAAAAGCTGTCGCGTAAGATATAATTAAGTAGTAGTTGCTGAGTCGTGCTTTCTCAGTCGTCAACAACGACCGCTTTCAATCCAGGGGTCGTGGGTCCGAACCCTGGCTCGGCTATTATTTGTGTCCGATGATTGTCAAAATGTGTCTTGAATCACACGGGTATTAATATGGGAAGGTATTCAGTTGCCTGGTTAAAGTGTTGTGTGGAATAAAGGTGCGGGGAAGCCAGAAAACACACGTTATGTTATCTGGACGCCGTTATGTAGATGAACTTTCGTAGAAAAATGGCGTTTAACTCCAATCAACTATCTTTTTTTTTTTAAATGGTAGTAGTTAGAGCAATCTCATTAAAATCATCTCCTATTAACGCTGCGCATAGGATCTGAGGACAACCAATAGAGGGTCACGTTCAGACGACCTTTCCGCCAGCAAATCAGAACTTTGCTTTCACGTTTTTGAAAGTGAAAGTAAAAGTCTATATTTACCAAATAAATCTATATTTAGCATGGGATCCCAATTTTCCCATAGTGATTTACACGCGTGTATAGTTCTTATGACGACCGCATCATGGCTACAAATGCAGAAATGAGGCAAAACACCGATACAGTCTTTCCCTGACCATACAGCATCCAAAAGTGTTCTTTGCTCTGGTTTTAAATGGTCTATTTTAAATTTGCTCAACTTCATCAAATGACGCCATTTTGAAGGTTAAGCCAAATGTTTGTTGAAACGAGTCCTCTGATTAGTTCAAATAAAAATAACTTGGTGGATCTAAAAATAGCGGTATTGGAAATCCGATAAAACAAGAAGATGAATTCGAATGGTGAGCCATCAGATCTTACATTTGGTCAGATGGTGTACTTTAGTCAGATTGTAGTTAGAGCGGTTGTTTATTTCGGAGAATAATGTTCTAAAATAACCTCACAGGGTAACAAGTGACGTATTGAGATTGGCCTTATATACCGACCACTAGGCCATGTCGAGGGCTTGGTGTGTAACGGTTGTAACTAAACGCCTATTTTGAAAACCCTGGTTTAGGGGCAAATTTAACCCCTTTGTAAACAATGCAAATTTAGGTGTCATTGCTCAGAACGAGCAATGGCACCTAAATTTCTATTGTTTACCAAGAAAAATTGATTTAACTCTTATAAAGACATTATGTGATTAACCTTGGTAAAAAAAATAACAATTTCAGTTACAACCGTTTCACGCCAAGCCCTCGGTGTGATAGCCGAATTTACCAATCTAATTATAGATTTGGACTAGCATTCGCGAAAGGCTCGATGTACGTATTTTTAATAATGTGACAAACATACGTATGGAGATAAATCACACCACTTAGACTTTATTTCAAATGTACAGTGGATAAATCAAACATTATTCATTCGAACATGAGTCGTTCCACAAGAAAACCAACATTGTGGATATACGTAAAGTATCAATCCAGATCAGCCTAACAATGCAGCGCAGGCTAACCCCGACAGACATTGTTCGCCTCCTGTGGGTTTTCTGTTTCAGGAATCATTACTCTATACATCTATCGCCCTGTGGCGGAACGTGTCGGCCCGGATCTTGGTCGATACATTACGCAGAGTTCATAATTTTGGCTTTCTCGTGGAACGATTCATATATCGTTTAACTCAACCAATTCCTAGATGGGATTATCGAATTGAGTTGAAAACAAGTGTGAAGGAAGGATAAAATGTAAATGCCTATCATGATTACGCTCTCCTGTTTGCCACAATGATGTCGAAGGTCGTCTGCTGCAAATGTGCCATGATGCGTTTCTTAAGTGGGAAAGGTTCGATCGTGTTGTCAGAACTCATGTAAACTATGGACGGAAATAGTTTGTTCAGTTCCAGACAAGCGTGGCTCGTCGTGTTTGTATGGTGTTTTACACGGCTTGCAAGACTGTTACAGTTTCATCACGGCATTTCCTGGTTAAATAACCAGTATTTCTTATCGATTTATCCTGTTACCAGCGAATGGTAACCCCAAAACCAAGAGTGCAAATCATTATTACAATTTGTAAAGTCGTACACGGCTGGTAACTCGAACCCGCGACCTGCCGCACCTAGGCGGACGCTCCACCACTACACCAGCAAGGCAGTGAATGAACTAATAACAGGGTGTGGTATTTCGAATTAAGCTAACGAAGTGCTGGCTCTCCTCTCCGTTTGTCAATTCCAATAAAGACTCGGTAAATTGGAGAGAAGCCATTTAAGATTTTTCATTCAAAATGTTCGGAAACGTTCTCCATTGAAATCAATGCCCGGCTAGTTGTATGCAAAACTCTTATTTCTGAATATAAGACACTGATAACATTGAATCGCTTGTTCATTTCTAGAATATGGTGGGTTTTCTCCAGCAAAAAATGAAAGAAATTTTAAAGACAAACAGCATTGATCAGCATTGATGTAGCGCTTTGTGTTTTACGCAGCTTTCAACAATGTTTTAGTTATATTACGACGTTTCCTGGGTAAGTAACCGGTTCTACTGGTCCATTTATACTAATACCAGTCGGCCAGGTACTCATTCTCCACTTCCAAGTGTGTTATGACATTTATCGCCTGATTGGCCACCGCAGTTCGAGGGCTTGGCGTGAAACGGTTGTAACTAAAATTGGTATTCTTTTTACCAAGGTTAATCACCTCGCTATAAAGTCTTTATAAGCGTTAAATTATTTATCTTGGTAAACAATGAAAATTTGCATTGTTTACAAAGGGGTCAAAATTGCCCTGAAACAAGGGTTTTCAAAACAGGTTTTTAGATACGACCGTTTCACGCCAAGCCCTCGAGTTAATCTTTATGTTTGATAATGCAAGGAAACGCGAGTTTTATCTTTAAGAAAGATTCCTGTTCATTGATACCTGTGAAGGTCAGTTTTCCTCTGACGTAGTCCGTAAATAGATAATTAACCGATCGAACGGGTTCTTGGATATTGATGTTAGACCCGAGCACCTAATAACTTCCGGGAATTAGACTCCACAAATTGATTTAAGCATTGTTGTTGTTGTTTTTCAGTCTTAATCCTTTCCCATTTGTGAAACTTAATGAAGCATCTGCAGCAGACTACTTTGAAATTATTGTTTTAAAAGGAGAAAATCATCGTTATGATTAATTTCTCCTTTTGCTACCATGTTTCCACATTTTGTCTTGGTGTTTTCAAAGTCGATTTGTTGTAACGGGTAAATGGAAATTAGCAAAGCCACTTAAATAGATGAACACATTTTCGGAATACTATCAACTTTAATCTAAATGAGTGTTAATCATCATTACAAAAAAGAAATTAGATCAAAACTGTATGTTGACGATCATGCAATAGGAATTGTTTAAAACATGGGTATGTGAACTGCACGTCGTCACGTGACTGAACACATGTCAATCCTCAATCAACCAATCCAAACGTGGTTTTTTTACGTCCATTTTCTGTATTTTCTATATTTTCCATATCTGTTTTTGTAAACACAAAATCAAAAATACATATGTGTATATGTATTCACGTTTTCATCAAATTACACACCCAACGCTAAATACAAGTTACATTAGTCGAAGTTGGATATTCGCGGATCGCGAAACTGCTACAGATGTGTTGTATGTGGGTGAGTATTAAGAGAACATCTCCGCTTTATGACTCCTACAAACGCATAATTACGTTATTGTTGCACAATCAAAGATACCGAGTGTCCTGAGAGAGTTGTGTGTAGGTGGGGGCAATTTATACCCCGGACACTCTATTTAGGCTGATCGTTTGTTGGTAAACAACTAATTGGTTGTTGGTATTGTCCGTGTGAATTCAACTGTCGAATGATAGATCCATTCATCCTAAATATATAGATTCAAACTTGATTAATTTGTGTTTGCACTTTCCTATCATGTATATTGTCTGTATATATATGTTTATAGACAATGCATTATGTATACGTCAATAATACAGTGTTGTGTCTGTATTCAAAACAGACCTAAACTTCGCTCGCTCGTATATAAATCTGACGACTCTACCATACAGGTCGGCTTGGATTGACCTTTGAGTCATCCAAACATGTTATCGCTTATAAAATCATTCGGTATAAATCAGGTAAGATAACCCATATGAAAAGCGGTGATTGTTGAGTTTTTGGATAGTAAATAACCGTTTGTTTGTTGTATCATAAGATTTCATTGGACAAAACAAAATGCACGTGATCAAGAATATTTAAGTGTATAAGGTCTATTCTAGACAACCTGTGATGTGGTGTCGTCGGATTCATTATACGTTCAGCGAGGGTTGGGGTCTTAATGATTTTGATAGTTATTTAACCTGTCTTGTTTCCATAATTTTACAAAGGCTAAACTTGTTTGATTTAAATGCGGTGTCGTAAGATCCAATACACATACAGCGAAGTACTCTGGTCTGATTTTAATGAAATTGATAGTGAACTCACCTTTTTGTATTCATTAGGCGTACACGTACAAAAGTGCAGTTTAAACGATTTAGAATAGTTTACCTTCGATCGTGTAAATCTGGTATAAGTAAACATATGTACAGATGTAAATACAATTCGATGAGGGCTGCATTACTAAAAACATTAATTTCAGTATAAATCAAAGACTGTTTGGAGTGCGTATTTCGAAATGGTACTCGTGCACCTCTTTCCTTTTTTGATGATAGCTCACGTCTGATTGAGGTCCACTGTTTATTTTCATAGTTTGGTAATGCAGGCAAAACCGATTCTTATCTTCTAGATAACATTTGCATTATTGTTTTTGGAGACCTGGAATACGGGTTTTGACCAATTGATGGACTTTACGAGTATGTTACAAATACAAGTATGCACTTTGTCCGAAAATGGCAATCGTTCTTTAAGGTCGGTTTTCGCTTGGCGCGTCTCATGTATACCTGTGTTCAGTGTTTCAGACATCCTACGTGTATCTTTGAAGAAGAAGACTTTGATAATAGTATGCCGAAAAGAATAATTTGTCTTTAATCTTCCCCAAATGCAGACGCATGGATTTTTGATGACATTCATGCAAAAAGAAAAACATTGATATATGATATGAGAAAGGGAATATTGACAAAATTCCCATTAGCAAACTTCTCTGTCTTTATCTCATGTTTATTAGTCCAGAAATGTTTTTAATTAAATATTTCTAAATTTAAAGGAGAAAAAATGCCAAATAAGGTTAATCTTTAAAATAGAAGTTATATTGAAACGTTGTAATTGCACTTTTAAAACTAATATTAACTTCCTGAACATTTATGCGACATTTGTATTTGAAGTATCACCAAAGAAATATCATTAAGCTATTGTTCTAAAATTGATTCTTCTTTTGTTAATTGTACTTAACAAATCTTTAAACAGTAGTTCACAGTACCGTCGATGTGATTATATATCGGGTGACACAAGTAGTTTATTGTGTCACCAATCCGTCGTTATGTTATTTTCACAGATCCAAACACCAAGAAAAGAAAAAACTACCACAATGTTGCTTACTTTTGTTTTTGTTTTTAAAATTTTCATGTAACCCAGGCGGGGTAGTAACTACCTTCCGTTCATGATGTGCACTTTAAATTCTTCGTTAAATCTTTCAGCGCCGTATTGTTTAAAGTAGACTCTTCCATGTTTAAAATAAGGGCGTCTCCATTTCTCATGTAATAAAAGTTTAGACCATTTTGATAACTAAAAAGGAAACAATGCTGATTTCTGGTGAGACAGCTCGTTACGAGCTGTCTCACCTGAATCAGTATTGTTTGCAAACACACCAATATTGCCTTTGGCGCTGAAAGTGTTAAACAGATCATGCATTGGATAAAAGAACACAGTGCGTATCAAAATCTCAATTTCTCATTGCTTCACCGGAAAACTACGTGATAACCTTGACCCTCGAACATGGGTATAGGCTAATGTCGAATATCTTCTGAAATGTGTTTCTGTGACGCAGCGGCTAATATCGTTATCGTCCCATTATTCGATTAAAATGTGTGAAATCTTTCTTTGGAAAAGCAACCATGGCTTAAACTGATTATATCACGTGGAACACTACTCGTATATTTATATTGACCCGAATGATGACGTGTTTAAAATTGAGTATTGAATCCAAACGCAGTAGGCTCGTGATATCTCGAAGTCGAAAGAAAACTTTCAGCCGAAATTACCTCGAGTTATAGATATACTCGAGTCCAGTGATGTCAGGATGTATTCTTAATCCATGTATGTATTATTTATATTTCAGCCTTTATTGTGAAAAGCAAGTGATTGAATCAGTAACATTCAGGGCAGAAGCAGTTTTGAAATCAGAGTTGTAACTATAATGTTTTCATAAGACAGATCCGTTCCAAGAAATGGTTCCAATCGAATGATATAGTGCGGTAACACATGGTGGTGATATCAATTATTACGTACATTGATTGATTGGTATTTTTCGCCGATTTTATCAATGTTTCAGTTATATAACGGCGTTTCCTGGGTAAGTTACCAGTACTACTGGTCCATTTATCCTGAAACCAGCCAGTTAGTCGTAATACTAACCCCGCAACCCTGAGTATGGTATGACTCGGCCGGGGATGAAACCTGCGACATCCCGCTCCCGAGACGAACACGGCTCTCCTGTCTTCCACCTTCACTAACATCGAATGTCAAAATACATCGGCCACAAACCCTCCGACGGAATCTGTTTGCAAATAATCGATATACAGATATCGAGCAGAGTAATGTTAAGATCACCTGCGGGCTTAGTATGAAATCGAATACGTCATTAAATCTGTTTACAAATAATCGATAAATACAAATATAGGAGCGTAACCGAAGGGCCACAACTCAATTATCGATTTTTGACTTAATCGAAGGCCTGGGAAAGGGATGCAATTCCTGCAAATCTTCATAAATAGTGCCACATTGTTGATTACCAATTAAATTAGCATCGGATGTCAAATACATCGCCTATAAAGTCTCATTTACTTCAATCTACATACCATTGTGCAGTTAAAATACATCGCCTTCAAACCTCGTTGACTACCATCTACAATAACATCGGGTTGAAAAAATATATTCCCTACAAAGCCTCATTTGCTACAGACTTTTGTAACACCAGGTTTGTCCAAATCCATCGCCAGCAAGGCCATACTGTCCTCAATCTACAATGGGTAGTTAAAATACATAGCGAAAACCATCCTTCGACCGTATTCAATATTCTCGGATAATCAAAGTACAGAACCAAACATTAACATCAGTTCGTCAAATCAAATCGCACACAAAGCCACTTGAAGTACTATCTATACAATAAAAACCCGGGTTGTCAAAATGGGTCGACCACAAGGTATTCTTAATAAAAATCTACAAAAACATCGGCCTTACACAATTCAAGACGATCTGGGCTACCAGCAAGAGTAACATTAGATTATCACAACACTGCAACGTGACTGACCATTTCTTTAATCAATCAAATCGTGGTCTTTACTAGATCTACGAAAAGGAGTCATAAAATATATATTGCCTTCTATATAATAACGAAACTTATTTGCATTCAAAGATAGTACGCAAAGTGACAGTACAGGCATGTTTATTGAGTTTCAGATGTCCGATAAACTTGACGTTGTGAGTACAGGCATGTTTATTGAGAAAAATCTCTGCATTACATGGAGACAGAGTAAACTTGACGTTGTGAGCGGGAATGATTGCTATTAAAGAGAGCATTCTTAGTATACCAGACCATGACTCTTTCGTGCCGTAAACGGAGCATGAAATATACTGATGTCGTCTAGGATAAATAAACGGAGCATGAAATATACTGATGTCGTCTATGATAAATAAATGGCTTCGCCCCATACAAATGTTAACAGGTAATAAGATGAGTTACGCTCGTTTGTCATAAAGCAAAAAAGCGAAGGGATTAAGCAAAGTACAAAGAGTGTGACTTTATCAAGTCCAAAATGTTCTTTCATTATCAAAGGTCGATTTGTGTGTCACGAAAATCTCGTCGAAGACTCATATTTTCTCGAAAAAGATCAAGCCGTATGGCGCTTTAAACCTACGATGTCTTATATTGGTATTTATTGAAGGACTTAAAATTGGCGATGTCTTTCTCTTAAACAACAACACTTCAAGTCCTTTAACGCTGCTAATGTCTATTTTAAGAATGTGAAAGTGGACGTACACTATGTATTCTTGACGGTTAAACGAATGTTAAGAGGTATGGACGAATTAACTTTGAAGGAACCAGATTTAAAGGGAATGTCTCAGTGTTTAGTAAAAAAAATATGAACATGCTCAAAGCACTATTTTGTTTTTAATTATTGGTTTTCCAAATATTGATGGCAACGTTCAAAACAGAAACACATCCATATATTGTGAAATTATGTCTTAACCCCTTCCCTCATATATACGCTTTCTGACGCCTTTGCAGCAGACAGCTTTTTGAAAACATAGTGACAAAAGAAGAAATTGCACAAAACGTGCAATTTCTCCTTTTGCCACAATGTTTTCCACGTTTTGTCATAGGTTATCCATTCAATTATTGAGATTTTCTATTTTTTCACAAAATATGTTCAAAGTCTTCTGCCGCAGAATTGTCGTATGAGGGAAAGGATTAACCCTTTCGTTTCCAAAAGTAATTAAAGGATTTTGCAAAACAATACATAATCAGGCGAGATCACTCGTGACGAGCTGTCTCTCCTGAAATCGGAATTGTTTGCCACTTGGACATTTCCTATTAAATAAAAATTGAGTGGCCTAATTTTCAACAAGTAAGAGTCGACTAAAATGTCTTTGGCAGCGAAAAGGTAAACCGTTGTCTTTTAACACTTTCCCCGATATACAGAGGTATTTTTACACTTCTCGAAGAACAAACGACTTTGGTAAACATTGCATAAAAAGTATCGGTGCTTATCCGTTGTCTTTCTATTACTCATTATTAGCAATTTCTCCTGTATAAAGTTTTCAATTAATTTCAACAGTTGCACTTTCATTAATAAAATATGATCTCAATTTTGCCTCGATATTTTGAAAATCTTCTGCTGCAGATTTATTTTATGTCGGAAAGTATCAAATTGCCGCAACCATCAATGATAAAAACTAATTAGTAATCAAAACACGTACAGTATCCACTATTCTTTCGATTCATAAATTTATTAAGTCTAAATTATCAATAATTTGATGACATTTATCTTTTTACTTAATCATAAAATACAAATGTATTACCAAGTACTGGTCAAGATGCCATATTTATTCAAATATCTGCATGCCAATGCAATGATTATTTCTCTATAATCACTTTTCGTGACATAAAAACTTAATTCGGTCATAAAATGGAGATCTTTAACGGCTAAACAAATTATAAGAGTTCTGGGTGAATTAATTTGCAGAAAATGCACAATTTCAATCATTAAAAATGAATTCATTTGTTTTATAATTTGATCTTTTTTTATTTCACGTGTTTACGCCGCACAGTTGATTCTTTGTGGGGGGGGGGGGGGGGGAGACTGGTACCTTTGATGTTTAAAATTTAGCTGAAACAAACACAGAAAGAAAAGGGCATAATTAAGACATTAACACATACAACGATGTTCTTAACATACTACTGGATTTGAAACCGGGCGTCCCGGGTACGGTCCCAAGTCGTGGCACGAAGGTCATGTTGGAGTGCGCCCTTTGGCAAGGCACATTTCCTATCCACAACCGCCGCGACTGGGGATCGAATCCCGGACGAGAAGAAAAAGAGAGTCAGTGAATAGGAAATAAGAAATGAGGGTGCTAAATCATTGTCACTTTTGGAAACAAAAAAGCTGCCTATCACAAGTATATCCATAACATACGAACAGCGACCTTCGGATTTCATTCAATATTTGACGATTTGGATCAGATTGCAAATGTAGGACATTCTAAATGGGTTCGGTGATTTCCGAATGAAGTCGTTAGTGATCGGTAATAGTCGTGGGCTTGCCTGTCAGATGCACGCACCGGGAATGACCGACAAGTCCACGAACAATGCAGATCGGGGATTACTGCGTATACGTAGTCCAGTGTTCGTAAATACCGACGTCATGTTGAATATCAAGTAACACAATAATGACACGTTTAAATTGTGATATTTTGAGAATTTAGAATAAAAGCACGAATTATGTTGTGACTCAAAAACAATCTTCAAGTAATCGTTCAGTGATTTTCTGTGGGCGATTTCATTGGAACAACAACAGTTAATGATAAATTGCGATCTGTTAAAAACAACCACTTGGAGAATCGATTACTAAATACAGATTAATTTCTATTAACAGATGAGCATTAGGATTGACAATTTGGCCATCTCCCCCGCATACAGACGCATTTTGACATAACCATAGCAGACGACGTTTGAAAGTATAACTGTCCGCATGAGAGAGTACTTGTGGGGTGCGTGTTTTTCCTGAAGCACACCCACCACCCTTATAAAGACACTTAGATAAATAGTTATTTTTTATTTTTTATAACAGGTATCTCATTTGCATATTAATGTTATTCATTCCGTAAAAGGGGGTTAATTACGGAATGAATTGCATACAAGTAAACATCAAAAGGAAATAACCCCACAAGTACACTCCCATGAGTTCGTCCGTACAGATCGAGGGCTTGGCGTGAAACGGTTGTAACTTAAAAAACTATTTTGAAAATCCTGGTTTAGGGGCAATTTTGACCCCTTTGTAAACAATGCAAATTTAGGTGCCATTGCTCAGAACGAGCAATGGCAGCTAAATTTCCATTGTTTACCAAGAAAAATGATTTAACGCTTATAAAGACTTTATGGCGAGGTGATTAACCTTGGTAAAAAAAAAAAAAAAATTTTAGTTACAACTGTTTCACACCAAGCCCTCGAGATGGCAGAGGAAGAAATCGCTCGTAATGAACAATTTCTCATTTTATCACAATTATTTAAAATATCATGGTTAAATATGTTTTCCAAAGTTTTGTCTGGACGTTTTTAACTTCAAAAGCTTTTTAAATCTGTTTATAGTGAAAAAATGTTCACAGAAAAAAATCCCCCATTCTACACAATTAATCTTTATCCCGATATTGGCGAATTTTCCAGCCCCGACTTTGGACATCATAAATCGAAAACCTGAGCATTCACTGTTCGTAGATGCAATGAGACCCCCAAAATGCAAAAGACCGTTCGCCTTATGTCGAAGACTCGATACCCACCTTTCCAGCAGACGACAGATAATGTAGCACCAATAGTTGTATTTCAAAATGTCTTTAATATATGTTACAAAAAGCGGAGAGATATAAAGACTCAAAATCGCTCTACTAGAAGCTGCTGGGAGAAATTCAAGCTTAAATGTTGGTTCCACGCGTATTCATGTATTGTTCAACAATAATGTTTGTTTGTATTTGATAATATCATTATGTATAGAAGGTTTAACACCACTTTCAACAATTGTTCAGTTATATCACGGCGTTTCCTGGTTCAGTTACCAGTTCTCCTGGTCCATTTATCCTGATACCAGAGAGCCAGTCGAAATGTTAACCCCACAATCATGAACGCCAGGGAGGGAAAGCCATTCCTATCATTTTTTAAAGTATTTGGTATGACCCGGCCGGGGATCGAGCGCGCACCTGAGGTGGATACTCTACCACCGGGCGGTCTTAACAACCATTGGCTAAAAACTAAAAAGATTATTCGGCGCTTTAACCCTTTCCCTCATACAAAAATTCTGCAGCAGACGACTTTGAACATATTTTTTCCAAAAAAAAGAAAATCTCTATAATTGAATGGATAACATATGACTAAAAGTGGAAAACATTGTTGCAAAAGGAGAAATTGCTCGTTTTGAGCAATTTCTTCTTTTGTCACTATGTTTTCAAAAAGCCGTCTGCTGCAGAGGCGTCAGAAAGCGTCTATATGAGGGAGAGGGTTAAAAGGGAAACTATTCATTGAGCCATGCCTTACGAAATCCAACATTAGAGCTTTTTTAAACGAGTGTAGTAAACTGTCAATCTAAACATCCATACCATTAGATCGTAATATACACTGTATGCCAGAGTCTTCTTGGTAATTCTCATTGACGTATTACCTATCTGTGTAGATCCGGATCTGTATGGATTCGAAGGGTAATATGAATCTACACTGAACGCCAAGGCCTTAAAATTGATTTTACATACAGCACCGCTTCATTATGCTATATACTATATGCTAAGAATAGTTGTAAAAATGATTTTATATAGAATTTAAATAATGATATGCAATAGAAATAAATCCTTAAAATGCGAAAAAATCCTTAATCGTAGAACGTATTACCTATCTGTGTAGATCCGGATCTGTATGGATTCGAAGGGTAATATGAATCTACACTGAACGCCAAGGCCTTAAAATTGATTTTACATACAGCACCGCTTCATTATGCTATATACTATATGCTAAGAATAGTTGTAAAAATGATTTTATATAGAATTTAAATAATGATATGCAATAGAAATAAATCCTTAAAATGCGAAAAAATCCTTAATCGTAGAACAAATTGATATAGTTCACATGATAGGCAAACCGATTAAAGATGACGGTATTGTGCACACATTCATCTCTGAAAAGTAAACTCTTTTTTAAATTATTTTACTGAGAACTCTGGATACATCATTCGGTTAAATGCACTCGAAAACTTCAGTTCACGGTACTATTCGCGAAATGTTCGTGAACATTCGATATCATGGAGGGACTTGGTAATACAAGCACACACGACGGTACCGAGTCCATCTCGTTTTAACCCCATGCACACATACAACAATTATGCTGCGGACGATTTTGAAATTAATTACTGAAAAAAGGTTAAAAACATTGTGACAAAAGGAGAAATTGCCCATTTTAAGCAATTTCTCCTTTTTTCACAGTGTTTTTAAAAACCGTCTGCTGCAGAGGCGTCAGAAAGCGTCTGTATGAGGGAAAGGGGGTTAAATGCAAGGGCGCGCTTGATATGTTCCTCCGTACGCCGTCAATTAATTTCCCCTACATTCATGGCCCGGTACTACTGAAATAGCATTGCATCCGCAATATGGGCTTATGTGAAATAGAAACACTTCAACTTGTTACAAGGAATAGACTTGTAAATTAACCCTCTGCCGGATAAAGACGAACTTTGGCGCGTCGGCAGCCGACGATATTTTAAAAAAAACCACATAATGATACGTCATAAAAACTATAATTCCACATATCATCAGTCGTTTTCAAAGCAAACAAGAGTTAAACAGTTACGGTCGCGAAAAAGGTTCAAATCCCCCCTGACGCTATATTTTTGATATAAGCCCGAACACGAGGCAAAAGGATCTCAACACGTTTGGGTAAAAGTAGGAAAATCGGATTATTTTCCCCCATGTATTTGCTAAATGCATTAAAGTTAAGGCTGTCGTAGAACTATCCCACAGCTATGAGAAGATGTAATACCATCAAAGAACAAGGTAACCGTGTGACTGAAAATCGATTTCTGATTTTAACAGCGGCTTTTCTTACAGAATAAATCAGCGAAATATATCAAAATCAGAATAATTATAATATTAATAATAATAAAGGCTTTTTTTTTTTAGAGAGGACACTTACTTGACATAGTACATGTGTGCGAGTTAGTCTTACACGAGGACCTCAAACATAAACAAAATAAAACATGAACAAACGTGTGTTACATATCGAGGGGCTTGGGTGTGAAACAGTTGTAACAAAAATCGGTATTTTTTTTACCAAGTTTAATCACCTCGCCATAAAGTCTTTATAAGCGTTAAATCATTTGTCTTGGTAAACAATGGAAATTTAGGTGCCATTGCTCGTTCTGAGCAATGGCACCTAAATTTGCATTATTTACAAAAGGGGTCAAAATAGTCCCTAAACCAAGGTTTTCAAACTAGGTTTTTAGTTACAACCGTTTCACGCCAAGCCCTCGATATGAACAACACAACAACTACGTTGACAGCAGTTCTCTGATTTAAACTGAAGTGGAAAATACGGGAACTGCGTAACAGATAGTACTGATTTTAACAGAAATAGTTTAACGTACGTTAGTGGCTTTGACATAAGTTTAATCGTACCTTACTGACATTGACGTTTTCATGTGTACAAAGAGTATACAGTGGTGATATCAGAGATATATGTCTCCGGTGATATGTTGAACAACATATCGAATGCAGGAGACATAAATTGCATTTGACACAATAAAAATACTGATATGATGTCTGATATAATTGACGAAAGTTTTCAAATAACAAGTTACGACCCGTGAAGAACCAGATCAACCTGCGCATCTACACACTGTGATATGGGTCTGCACTGTCCTCTACATTGTCTGTCAGATAAACGTTTTGGAAACATCTGACAAAGAGTGCGATTTGTATCAGAGAACACAAATGTGCAGACGGATCTACAACAGCACGTATCACCAATGCCTTAACCATTGTCCAACATACAATAAATCTGTAGCAGACGACTTTGAAAACATCTGGGCAAAAATATGGAAAATCTCTATAAATGAAAGTTTAAATATTGAATAGAGTTGAAAACATTGTGCCAAAAGGAGAAATTGCTCGTTTTGAGCAATTTCTTCTTTTGTCACAACGTTTTCAAAAAGTTGTCTGCTACAGATGCGTCGGAAGGCGTCTGTTTATGGAAAAGTGTTGAATTATTTTCAAACCTGATTTGATAGAATAATCTTAAATCAAGATTTGGGGAATTGAACGTGGATATAGCCATACTACTCCGGGTCATTCAGCATGAAACATTTACGACCAGATCAACCTGCGCATCTACACAGGCTGACCTGAATCCGCACTCTCCTCCACATTGTCTGTCAGATTAACGTTTGGGAAACATCTGACAAAGAGTGCGATGTGTATCAGAGAACACGAATGTGTCTTAATCAACACTAATCAATCCCTTAAGATAGGTGAAACATGGATTGGCGCTTATCTTCCATACATTACATCTACAGAATCAAAATAACTCTTTTCAATTCAAAAAATTTGCAAGAGA
Organism: Serripes groenlandicus; assembly: GCA_031761405.1. Lineage (NCBI taxonomy): Eukaryota > Metazoa > Mollusca > Bivalvia > Cardiida > Cardiidae > Serripes > Serripes groenlandicus. The sequence continues at coordinate 53,989,662 of JASEVX010000007.1, read as the reverse complement.
CGACTTTCATGAAAAAAAAGAAACGTTTACGCCTTAATTTAGAAAACATCTATAAGTAAAAGTACAATTATTGAATAGAGTTGAAAACATTGTGACAAAAGGATAATTGCTGGTTGTGAGCATTTCTGCCACTTTGTGATAAGTCGCTTGCTTCGCATGTATCAAAATGTATCTGTAACTGCGAAAGCGAACTTCATAATTGATTGAAAAACGCTTTAGTAATCACGAATGCATTTCGATACCAATTCCAAATGAAATTTATTTCATGAACATGTTATCTTTATTCTGTACTTAATCCGTTTTACCAAATGCAGATTCGTTGTGACGAATTTGATAGCATTGTGGAAAAAGGAGAAATTGTTCATAATAAACATTTTTCCAAATGCAACAACGTCTTCACATCTCCACTTTTTTTTAATAATAATGCTTTCATTTAAATAGATGTTTCCTATTATGTTTCGTAAATACTTCCGAAGTCATCTGTTGCAGATATGTTGCATGTTAAAAAAGTTTATGAATATATATGAAGACATTTATAATCTCTATTCCATTTGATATAGAAATACGGGTTTTTATTTCACTTCAGAAATATTATTCTCAATAACCGAGTTATTTCTTTGAGAATTGGACACTAAAACCTTATCTTATTAAACTTAAATATTTTTTAGCATTTTCTATAAGAGTAACACGAATTCATGTGAAGCACATTAATGAACACAAAATAATTACTTACATAAAAGTTATTGGAAAATATCGTCATCCGTTGTAATCAATATAAAAACTACACTAAGTTTACCAAGAACTTCGGTATAATACACGACATGGAGACACTGTATTACTACGACGAGACTCACCCGTAAAAAATCTGATTGAGAAAAAAGTCCAGTTCTTGTATTATAGTGTGTGTAATACTTGTTTGTCCGTATTAATGCCCCGTATGCGTCACCCGGACATTGAATCGTCTAGTGCCGTTCCCCCAACCTGTAGAAAATGTCTCTTTCAGCTCAACTAGTTTGTCCTTCGCCAAGAAATTGAGATTTATACGCCACGCTTATCACGTGACAAAAATGGGCGGGGCGTAACGATCTGAAAACAAATGAGCGACGTTATTTGCATTTATGTCTCGGTAGATTGAGATCCTGTGAGTTGGAACTGCTCGGTTTTTGATGGGGTTTTCGCTCGCTAATGGTCAGTCCATTTGCGTACACCCATTCGAAGTTCATTAATCTTAGAATTAAAATGTTTGAAGACGTATTGTCTGTAGATATACCGGAAACGCCACGAGTAAGGGGCATTCCCGGTGTCTTCATCATCACGTTTCTTCCTATATGTTTGGGGAAAACGAGGCTAATCCTCCACCCTTCTGACAAAACAGATCTAGATATGTTTTTCGAAGCTAAGAAAACTCTTCCGAACGTTTGCGAATGTCGGGTTTTACACAGCGTTCGCTGTTTGTCTATTCCCACATGTAACATATATGAAACAGGCGACTTTGAAAACATCCAGGCAAAAAAATAGAAACTCCCTGTAATTGAAAGTTTAACATTATTTAATAATGTTAAAAAACATAATAGCAATAGGAGAAATTGCTAAAGATGAGCAATTTCTCCTTTGCCCACGATGTTTTCAAAAGTCTTCTGCTGCAGATGCGTCACATGTGTCTGCATGTGAGAAAAGGAAGGTTAAACCGTTTTTCAGGTGGCGCTACTCATATAAAGAAATATCTAAATAAAAAAAGGCGTGATAAATCGATGAAGTGCATGCGTAGATACTTTCTGATACGTTCTATGATTTTCTAGGGAAGGGAATAATTTTCTTTTACTTTTCACTTTGACAGTGCCATAATGTTTTGTTTTGTTGTGGTTTTTTTTGTCGCGCTCTCGATTTCTGTAGACGTTTCTATGTACGTTATTTAAGTTACCCTAACCCTGTTTAACCCTTTCCCTCATATAGACGCTTTCGGAAGCCTCTGCAGCAGACGACTTTTTGAAAACGTGCAATTTCTCCTTTTACCACAATGTCTTCCACTTTTAGTCATAGGTTATCCATTCAATTATGGAGATTTTCTATGTTTTCTATGTTTTGACAAAATACGTTCAAAGTCGTCTGCTGCATAATTGTCGTATGAGGGGAAGGGTAAAACAAGACGTCGGCTTATTGTGTGACCTCTGTAGACCAACACTAACAGTTATGAACCTGACCATGCTAGATGGTACAACCTGGCCTTAAAGTAAAGTGTAGCTCTGGATCAGCCCGTGTATCCAAATAATAAACAGCCTTTTAACACACTTATAAACATTCTCATTTTCTTCCTGAATTAGTTGCCACTTTTGGGACGTTAAGCCCCAATATAAATGTAAAGACATGACAGCAAATTTTGCAATATTTTTAGCTGTTGGATTTTTAAATATACATGTAGATATACATGTATATACATATGATTGACTCGTTTAAGAATACGTGGAGCAATTTCTCACATGAAATGAACACGCATGTTGACGCCTCTGTAGCAGACAACTTTCGGAAAGATTGTTGCAAAACCAGAAATCGGATTGAAATCTTGCAGGCACCATCGGATTTTCTGAATAACAAGGTAATCAAACTCAAATCTTTCTCGCAGCTGTGGATCCCATCTGCCGAAGATGTGACTTGTATATTGTTCCGGGACCACCTATATGCGACGGATAAATTTAGTTATTGGAATAAATTCAGCAATTTGTCCAACAATAGACAAATTACAAAAATAAAATAAAAAAGCTGTCCATAAGATAGCTCGCTCGGCTATACCACCGCTTAACAATACCATTTAAAGTCAAATAGTAAAGGGCCATACTTTTCAGTATATGCAAGATAGAGTAACTATATTTGATTATTTACATAGGTGTGAGGGTTTGAAAGGGATGAATCAAGTTTGAATGCAATGCACGAAGAAGTTACTTACATATTGGATGTTAGTGTAGTAAAACGCAACGCTATAACCAGACAATCTAGGTCAAAAAGGGACATAATTTGCATTATGTGCAGAGCAGAGTTATCTTACTTGATTATTTACATAGGTGTGATGGTTGGGAAGGGTTGTATAACGTTTCAATGTTATGCATAAAGCAGTTATTGAGATATGGAATCTAAATGTAGTTGCATGCAAAACTTAAACCAGAATTTCTATGTCAAAACGGACAATAATTTGCACAATTATCTCACTTGATTATTGATATAAGTGTAATAGTTGGGAAGGGTTTTCATTGCACAAAGTAGTTACTGATATATGGACGCTTAATAGTATCTGTGTGCTTTTAGAAAAAGCCTTGCGTGCAAAACTTTAACCATAGCTGTAACGCCGACGCCGACGCAAAGGCGATTGTAATAGATCTCATAAATCTTTGAATAGTCGAGCTTAAGATCGGTGATTTTCCCGAGTGAAAATAGTTCTTGCAGTGAAGCATGATAAAGATTGCAATAACGCTTAGCTCAAAAATAGCAAATTTCTTCCTTTGCAATAATGTATACGAGTCCTTTTCTTATATCACACGGACGTAGGGACTTAATTTTCGAAAAGTTTAGAGTGCCAATGGAATTTTAAGTGTTAGGCCATAGCGCATGGTATTCCATAATAGTGTTATTTATTAATTGTATTAATTAAGTTTAAAATGAAGATCAGGTTAATTAATTGGAAATCAGATTAATGTGACTAATTGAGCAGGATTATTAAATGACATGGTCAGTTTACGTAGATAAACAAGTATATAATGTTCATTCACCTTTACGTCACATTGATGTGAACTGGACAACAATGCTGAGCCAATTTCTCCATTGGCCCCAAAGTTTTCAATTTTATTCGATAATAACGCTTCTATTAAAAAAAATACATATCTTAGCCCAGGTGTCTTCAAACCATCTACGGTAAGTGCTTGTATGTGTGGAAGAATAAAGCGCCAATAAGGGAAGCCAAACAAGATGGAAGCGGTATGGAAGGTTGGTTTTCGATGGACCCGGTAAAGAAAATCGATACAAGTGTACTTTTTGTACTTAATCAGCCTTTCCAAAAGATTTTTTTTTTTGCAGCAGACGACTTTGAAAACATCTAGTAAAACTATGGAAAATCTCTATTCAAAGACCAATTGATTTGTCTGTTTGTACTGTGTTTTATATCGCTTATACTAGTTAAGTGTTATATCACTGCGTTTCCTGGTAAGTTACCAGTAATACTGGTCCATTGAAACCAGCGGGTCTGTCGTAATGCTAATTACACATTCCTCGGGCCCAAGGAGGACTAATCAGTATTACCATAGTTAGTGTATTTGGTATAACCCAGCCTCGGATCGAACCCGCGACCTCCAACGCCCGTATACTGTATATTTGTTCGGCGCTCAAGCAAAAAAAAAAAAATTAACGTAATAGTTACACATGTGGTAAAAGACCTGGCTGTGTTTCCATGCTAAAAGGTTAACAAAGATACTGTTTTAACTCTTTCCCTCATACGACAATTCTGCAGCAGACGACTTTGAACATATTTTGTCAAAAAATAGAAAATCTCTATAATTGGATGGATAACCTATGAATAAAAGTGGAAAACATTGTGGCAAAAGGAGAAATTGCACGTTTTGTCACTATGTTTTCAAAAAGCCGTCTGCTGCAGAGGCGTCAGAAAGCGTCTACTATATGAGGGAAAGTGTTAACAGACGTCTTTTACATCCTACTACGACTAATTGGCGAAGAGACTGCACTATGGCAAAAGTACATCATACTCATGATAAGTTATTTCTCATTTTGCCACATTGTTTTCAAACATTGACTTCTGTAGATAGATTAAAATGCGTCTGCTTGTTGGAAATGGATATAATTGAGCCGTCCCGCGAGAAAACCAACAGTGTGGACTCTGCGTTAAGAATCGACCCGGAATAGCCGAAGCATGCCGAGCAGGCTAACCCGGATATACACTTTTCACCTCCTGTGGATTTTCTGTTTCAGGAATCATTCCTCTATTCCCCTGTGTGACGGAATGTGTCGGCCCGGATTAGCCTGCTGCGCGGACTGCGCAGGCTGATCTTGGTCCATAATGTTGGTTTGCTCGCGGGACGGCTCAATTATGTTTCGTCTTCGTTTCGGAAATGGTTAAAGTGCCATTTGTAAGCGTTGATGACTACCTGAAGACGCCTGCGGAGGTGGTATGATGTCACGACCTAAACGGCGTGGAACAACAATGAATAAATAAATGAAATCAAATCAAACAAACATCCTTTAACCCTTTCCCTCATACGATAATTCTGCAGCAGACGACTTTGAACATATTTTGTCAAAAAAAAGAAAATCTCTATAATTGAATGGATAAACTTTGACTAAAAGTGGAAAACATTGTGGGGGGAAAAGGAGAACTTGCTCGTTTTGAGCCATATCATCTTTTGTCACTATATTTTCAAAAATTCGTCTGCTGCAGAGGCGTCAGAAAGCGTCTATATGAGGTAACGGGTTAAAACATTTGTCAGATTACAAATGGCATTTGGTGCATTTGTAGCAGACGAATTTGTTTTAAATCATTACAGAAAAGGTTAAAGAGTCGATTTAAAAAAAAGCTATTTCTCTCGTTCCCACGCTGTTTTCAACTCTGCGTCAACATGATGAATCTTTTACATCTTTTGAATTGTAGATGTTATGTTATATTTGGGAATTAATTTAAAGCAGACGACCCTCAAATACCATATGAGGATAACGAACGATTGAATAGGAAAACAGCCGAATTCATGGTTTTAAGTGGCAGTTCGTCCACACTATATATTTACACCGAGAGCAATCGTAGCTCAGTCAGTAGCCTCGCGGGCTGTCAATCAAGGCGTTGTCAGTTCGAATCCCAGCTCGGACAACATTATTTCCTCCAGTTGCTTGGAAAGTATGTTGGACTGACTACTGGTATGAGCAAGCGAGGAACGTATGTGTATGTCAACTGGCCGTCGTGGTATGACTGAAATATCGTTGAAAACGGCGTTAAACCCAACTCAATCAATCGATCAAAAAATATATATATACATATTACAAAGCAGTTGAAATCAGCCTGTGCAATTACAACTCTTTTTTGAATTTCGTGTAATGATCATTTAATCCCTTTGCTCATAAACAGTCGCACCATGACGCCTCTGCAGGAGTCGAATTTTGAGAACATTGTGGCAAAAGGAGAAAAAGTTCATATTGAGCAACTTGTAATTAAATGTATTTTCCACATTTTTGCCTATACATTTCGAACGTCCTCTGCTGCAGATTTGTTGTTAGGGGGGAATGGGTTTATTACCCTTTTCACAGTATATGGGTATATTTCAAAGCTGAAACATTTTGTTCTGCTTATATAATTAAAATTACAACTACATGTAACATATAGTATAAATACTAAAAGGCATTTTTGCCTTTTAGACCAACAATCGGAGACATTCTTTTAAACCGTTTACAACATCAAGACGAAGTTTTGCGCAATTACAGCAACTTTAGAAAACATCGTGGTAAAAGGAAAAATTGTTTATTGTGGCCAATTACCTTTAGACACAATGTTTTCAATTTATTCAGATAATGTGTGCATTCATTTCTTGTACATTAAAGGTGTCTATACACAATCAATGACTATTAAATACCTATTAAATAATCATATCTTAAAACCAATGACTTATATAGAAATTAACGGAACATATTTTTTATTGAATTGATCTAAAATACAGATCATCATCATGAAACATAACTTACATCAAATTGTAATTTTGTTTACAAAAATACAAAAATGTACATATGTATCTCTTAATTTTGTTTATAAAAATACAAAAATGTACATATTTATATCTGGATTAATTTTGTTTATAAAAAATACAAAATGTACATATTTATCTCAGCCAATGCCTGTATTCACGATATGTTCTGAACTTTATTAGTTTGATACATTTGGGTTAACGCCGTTTCAACACTTTTTCAGTCATATCACGATGGCCAGTTCACCTATCAATTCGCTTCTTGGTTTTCTGTAAAGAGCAAGGAGGCACATGAATGACGAAATGGCGGCTCTAAAATAACTGAAAACGGCATTAACCATCTCCACATACACGACGCTTTCTGACGCCGCGGGAAAAACATCCCATACAGATGTAAGGGTATCTCTCCTTTTGTAGCAATGTTTTCAAATGTATTCAATAATTGATCTTTCATGTTTAGAGATTCCATTATGGTAACGGAAAAATAGCTCGGAATGACCAATCTCTCCATTTATCACCGTGAATGTTTTCAAATGTATTTATACATGTTCTTTCCAGTATAGAGAGATTCAATGATGTTTTTAGTCATCTGCTGCAGATTTGTTACATACGGGAAAGACTATAAGAATCAAACAATCATAAAGTTCGGAACTGTGACGATTTGTTTTAACGTGGCGCGGCTTATATATACTATATCATTTATAAAAGATAGATGAAGTTAATATGAAGGCATATTTCACCAATCCCTTTACCGTATATGTTTAGTAATCTTTTTTGCGCGACGTATGTCAAATGCAAGGAAGTTACGCCAAGACTAACTGAATATAATTATTATGACAAATTTGTCTCGCGGATTTCCCAGCAAACCTTGCTGTATTTTTGTAACGCCAACGCTCGTTTATCTCTTTCCAAAATATAGACGTATTAGTGGCAGACATATTATAATGTTGTGATATAAGTAGAAATAGCTATTAATGAGCAATTAGTCCTTTTGTCACAACGTTATCAACTTTATTTCATAATTATACTTATATTTACAGAAATTTTCCACACGTAATCTTGCCTTGATTTTTTCAAAGTCGTCAGGTGCATATTTATTGGAAAGAGCAGCCAAAAAAGTCGACCTACGATTTTTCGGATTTACTTTATGGATAATTGTAATTAGTTTGCATTCTTACTCAATGATTATTCTTTGTGTAAAAAGCGCATGATGTACTTTTGCCATAGTGCAGTCTCTTTCGCCAATTAGTCGTAGTAGGATGTAAAAGACGTCTGTTAACCCTTTCTCTCATATAGTAGACGCTTTCTGACGCCTCTGCAGCAGACGTTGTTTTTTTAAAACATAGTGACAAAAGAAGAAATTGCTCAACACGAGCAATTTCTCCTTTTGCCACAATGTTTTCCACTTTTAGTCATAGGTTATCCATTCAATTATAGAGATTTTCTATTTTTTTATAAAATATGTTCAAAGTCGTCTGCTGCAGGAGTGTCCTATGAGAGAAAATGGTTAAATGCATCTGTGTGGTTTCATAACAACTCCAAATAAGAGAGGATCGATAAATTACCTCAATGTATCGACTTAGTTGAGTGATCGCTTGATTTATGCAAACTTCGTCATTTGTTTTTACTTAAGTGTTTATTGAGTCAGATATGAAAACAGAATACCAGCGCAGTTCTAATAACTCCTATGAGCATGCCGCTGCAATGTTTCCCAAACCCAGATCCGTTCTGGGAAATGGTTTGAGTTAAGCGATATATTCAATTATCACATGTTCGAATAACCCCATGTTCGAGTTATCACATGTTCAAATTATGACACGTCCTAGTTTCACATGTTCGAGTTATCACATGTTCGAGGTATCACATGTTCGAGTTAACATATTTTTATTTAATTACCTCAATGTATCGACTTAGTTGAGTGATCGCTTGATTTATGCAAACTTCGTCATTTGTTTTTACTTAAGTGTTTATTGAGTCAGATATGAAAACAGAATACCAGCGCAGTTCTAATAACTCCTATGAGCATGCCGCTGCAATGTTTCCCAAACCCAGATCCGTTCTGGGAAATGGTTTGAGTTAAGCGATATATTCAATTATCACATGTTCGAATAACCCCATGTTCGAGTTATCACATGTTCAAATTATGACACGTCCTAGTTTCACATGTTCGAGTTATCACATGTTCGAGGTATCACATGTTCGAGTTAACATATTTTTATTTATCACGTGTTCAAGTCATCACGTGTCTGAGTTATCACATGTTTGAGTTATCACATGTTCTAGTCATCACGTGTCTGATTTATCACATGTTTGAGTTATCACGAGTTCTAGTCATCACGTGTTTGAGTTATCACATGTTCGAATTATCAAATGTCCGAGTTATCGCGAGTCCGCTGTATATGAGCGCCACTATGCGGGAACCAACATTAGCATAATATATCACATCTGACGGAAAAAATACTTGCATGTACATTCATAGTAATGATCAAAATAGATACTGCCTTAGAGAAGTCAGGCGCGTAGCTGCCTATACGCGAGTACGCGGGTGAAACCACATGATTCTGTCAACAAATACAAAAATTAAGCCAAAGTTGCAGTATGCGTACTTGAATACATGCTCATATCAAGCGTTCCTTGCCGTTTCTATACTAACTTATAATAGCCCTTATAGCATATGCTCACATTTACCCGGCCAGCAGCGGAGTGCTAGCTTTAAACAAGGCCAGAACTTCGCCGTAAGCGACGGTAGGCGGCGGGACCTGCCTTATAGCATATGCGGCCCAACTCACATTTCCCCTACCAGCAGCGGAATGCTCGCTTGAAACAAGGCCAGCACTTCGCCGTAAGCGCGGGTAGACGGCGGGACCTGCCTTATAAAATATGCGGCCCCGGCTCACATTTCCCCGGCCAGCAGCCGAGTGGTCGCTTGAAACAATGCCAGCACTTCGCCGTAAGCGCGGGTAGACGGCGGGACCTGCCTTATAGCAAATTCGGGCTCGGCTGACATTTCCCTTACCAGCAGCCGAATGCTCGCTGGAAACAGGGCCAGCACTTCGTTGTAAGTGCTGGTAGACGGCGGGACCTGCATTATTGCAAGTTCGGCCACGGCTCCCATTTCCCCTATCAGCAGTTGAGTAATCGCTTGAAAAAGGCCAGCACTTCGCCGTAAACGCGGGTAGAGGGAGGGACTTGCCTTATAGCATATGCGGCCCCGGCTCAGATTCCCCGCGGCCAGCAGCCGATTTCCACTAATATACGCGGCGGACTCTGCGAGAAAACCGCCTCCACTCCCGTGACAAAAAAAAACGTTTTCCACTCCGGTGACAAAACAAAGTGCTCCACTCCGGTGACAAGGACCTCTGGCCCGAGTGCTCCCCTAATACACGCGGCGGACTTTGAGAGAAACCCGCCTACTAAAGGCCGGCGTTCCACTCCCGTGACAAAATAAAAGTTTTCCACTCCGGTGACAAAACAAAGTGTTCCACTCCGGTGACAAGGACTTCTGGGCCGAGTGCTCCCCTAATACACGCGGCGGACTTTGCGAGAAACCCGCCTACTAAAGGCCGGCGTTCCACTCCCGTGACAAAAAAAAAGTTTTCCACTCCGGTGACAAGGACCTCTGGGCCCGAGTGCTCCCATAATACACGCGGCGGACTCTGCGAGAAACCCGCCTACTAAAGACCGGCGTTCCACTCCCGTGACAAAAGAAAGTGTTCCACTCCGGTGACAGGGGCCTCTGGGCCCGAGTGCTCCCCTAATATACGCGGCGGACTCTGCGAGAAACACGCCTACTAAAGGCCGGCGTTCCACTCCCGAAAAAGAAAAAGGTCCTTCGGTGACAAAACAATAGATCTGAGTATTATTAACATAATCGGTGCTTGTATTTGTTTGCCTTTTTAGCTCTATTTTTGAGAGAAAGATATGCCGAGTAAAAGGTTTATTTGCGTGGGAAGCATCCCGACTGAACCATCGATGCAAGGATGAATAGGATCGGTAGAACTAATAGACTACCCAGGGAACGCTGTTATAAAACTGAAATACTGTTTAAAACGGCATAAAATACAATTAAAACACACTGTTAACAGGTCGTTAAGCGTGCGGGCGTTTGATCTCTATTTATATTTAATTGTGTCTAGACTGCCCTGCCCATCTTTTTTATTTTGTATCAAAGACCGAGCACTAAACATACAAAAGAACTATACTGAACTGTACGAATAACCTTGTAAATCAAAGTACTGAAAGTACTAAATGCGGGGGATGTTGGCTCTAGAGTGTTAACAAGATTTTACTTCAATTTGACCTAGTGACCTCTTTAGAACTTGACCTAGATATGATCAAGAAGAACATTCTGATAAAGTTTCAACATGCTCAAGCTAAAAATGCAGTATCCAGAGTGTTAACAAGATTTTCCTTCAATTTGGCCTAGTGACCTAGTTTATAACCCGGCATGACCCTATTCAAACTTGACCTAGATATCATTTAGATAGAATTCTGACCAAATTTCAAGCTGCTGTACCCAAAAAAGATGCTTCTACAGAGTTAACATGATTTTCCTTCAATTTGGCCTAGTGACCTAGTTTCTGACCCAATGTGACCCATATTCGAACTTGACCTAGATATCATTAATACAAACATAGTGACACAATTTCAAACTGGTGAAAAAACAACTTGACCTACATATCATCAAGACAAACATTCTGATAAAGTTTCAACATGCTCAAGTTGAAAATAAGGCCTCCAAAGTATTAACAAGATTTCCATTCAATTTGGCCTAGTGACCTAGTTTTTGACCCAGCTTGACCCATATTCGGCCTAGATATCATTTAGCTAAACATTCTGACCAAATTTCAAGCTGCCTTAGTAAAAGATGCGGCTTCTACATTGTTAACAAAAGTTTCCTTCAATATGGCCTACTGACCTAGTTTCTGACCCAATATGACCCATATTTGAATTTGACCTAGAAATCATGAATACAAACATTCTGACAAAATTTCAAACTGCTGAATCAAAAATTGATTTTCCTTCAATTTGACCTAGTGACCTACTTTTTGACCCAACATGACTCATGTTCGAACTTGATTTACATCATTAAGACAAACATTCTGATAAAGTTTCAACATGCTCAAGTTCAAAATGTAGCCTCTAGAGTGTTAACAAGATTTTCCTTCAATTTTACCTAGTGACCTATTTTTTGACCTCAAATGGCCCAGTTTCGAACCTGTCCAAGATTTGATAGAGATGAATGTTCTGATAAACTTTCATGAAGATCCGATGCAAAATGTAGCCTGTAGAGTGTTAACAAGGAAACATGTTGACGATGCACGACAGCCGTTTTTCCGTATTTTTCATTGCAGGGATTTTCTCAAAAGGTTTTTGAGCTACCCGCTTTCAAGCTACTCGTTTTCCATATATTTAAAAGAAACATCTAAGATCCTTATGTCTAACTTAAATTTCTAAATTATGTATACAAGATTCAGGATTCAAATTTCTTTATTTCGTAACGTAAACATACATGTTTCTTGTTACATCATAAGTGTATATACATTTTAGATATCAACGTGACATAATTTCATCAGTATGTTTAAGCTAGTAATAATAATAGTATAACATATATAGTCAAAATGATAATAATTCGATTCAAATCCTAGTGATAATAGTTAAGTATATTGATAATTGAGCCCTGTTGCGAATCTTCACAGCACAACTCAACCAATCAATAAACTGAAGCAACATTATATTTGGAGGGTGAACCAAACATCACGCATAAACAAATATATGTCTGGAACTCTATTTCAGGTAACAACCAAAATTGTAGTCATATAACAGTGTTGACATTAGCTTGTCTTAATAGGATGGCATGATACATATATTTACCAAGATTCCACAAAACTGTTTTTTTTGTGAGAAGACATAAGTTCAGTGAATTTATATACACTCGGTCTAACATAGAAATACTGACGAATGTATTGTTTCCGTATATCCATATAAGATGGGCATACAATTATAAAATGATACTCATCTTCGATATCACAAGTATTGCAAAAGGTACAAGTACGCAAATTGCGCTCAATTCTACCATTGCCATAACTTCCATACAACTTCATGGATTAAAACTTTATATGGTGAACGTTTACTTTGCATAGTGCATACTGTTTAGTTTGTTGTGAAACGTATTTAACTGATCCCTGGACAATCAAGAAAAATTGTCCATTTTGAAAAAACAGAGGGCAGCACAAACCATTTACAAATTTGCACTTCCTGAAAGCTGGGCATGGCAATATACGGAGGTATTCCCCGCATAAAAATCAAATCGAAAAGAACGACGACATTTGGGAAAACAGATGCGACAGTTCAAGGAAGTGACATTCGATGATACAAACAACAATTGTGGGGTTTCGGTAACCCTTTCCCATCACATATATACGCATTGTGACGCACTTGCAGCAGACGAGCTTTGTTAATATTGTGGCATAAGGAGAAATTACTCACAATCACCCATTTCTCCTTTTGTCACAGTACTTTCAGCTCTGTTCAATATCTATACAATTAATTCATAGAGAACATCCATATTTGTACCTATATATTTCAAAGCCGTTTGCTGCGATTTATTTGGGAAAGGGTTAAACTGATCTTCCCTGAAACAAGAGATATGAGCCTATACACGAAGCTAGCGATAATACTGTTCTCAGTCGAAAACAACAAAAAGCTAGCAGTAGTCATATTCTCAGTCGAAAACAATACAAAGCTAGCTGTAGTCATATTTCCAGTCAAAAACAACACAAATCTAGCGGTAGTCATGTTCTCAGTCGAAAACAACACAAGGCTTTTCGTAACCATGTTCTCAGTCGAAACAGTCCAAAGATAGCGGTAGTCATGTTCTCAGTCGAAAACAACACATATCTAGCGGTAGCCATGTCCTCAGTCGAAAACAACAACTATCTAGCGGTAGTCATGTTCTCAGTCGAAAACAACACATATCTAGCGGTAGTCATGTTCTCAGTCGAAAACAACACAAAGCTAGTGGTAGTCATGTTCTGAGTCGAAACAGTCCAAATATAGTGGTGGTCATGTCATCAGTCTAAAACAACACATATCTAGCGGTAGTCATGTTCTCAGTCGAAAACAACACAAAGCTAGTGGTATTCACGGTATCAGTCGAAAATAACACAAAGCTAGCGGAAGTCATGGTCTGAGTCGAAACAGTCCAAAGATAGTGGTGGTCATGTTCGCAGTCGAAAACAACACACATCTAGCGTCAGTCATTTTCTCAGTCGAAACAGTCCAAAAATAGCGGTAATCATGTTCTCAGTCGAAACAGTCCAAAAATAGCGGTAGTAATGCTTTCTATCGAAAACAGAAAATACATTAGTACGTTTCTTGAGATGATTGATTGGTACTCGAAACAACAGTCTTTGCCAAACAGTTGGCTGCTTTTCCACATCGACTGATAGTACAATTGTGGAAGACGAGTGACGCTTGTGGCAGTGACTGTTGTCAAACTTTGGAAATAATGTTGGTTGAGCTGGAATTGGAAACGTTGATTGATTGTTTGGTGTTTAACGCCGCTTTCAACATTTGTTCAGTTATATCACGGCGTTTTCTGGGTAAGTTACCAGTACGGCTGGTCCATGTATCCCGACACCAGCCAGTCAGTCGTAATGCTAATCCCGCAACCCTAAGCGCCAAGGAATGCAGCCAATACAACCATGTTTAAAGTCTTTGGTATGACCCGGTCGATGTGTAAACTTTTAAATTCTTCAGAGGCTTCATTGCAACATGTATAACGTGAACAAAGACGATCTGGATCTTCCCTAGTCGCAAAGTTCCGAAGGTCGGTTTTCGTGTGCCGTGACCAAATTGAACTACAATAACCCCGGATTTAAAATTAGATAGAAATAAGATGATGTTTTCAAAGTAAGATATGAGCTTACCTTTGAGTATTTACAAGACACGGTACTGATTAATTTATTCTATCATAGGCGTCAGAGTTTTCATTTGAGAAAATTTGGGGAAAAAAACCACACAGTTCCGTGTTACTATAAATAGCCTATACGGTATGATATACAAATAACATTATAGGCTTAGTTCATGACGAACTCAAGGAGGATAGCGTCAGGGGGTACGTGTATCGATGGTGCATGCGCAGACACTTGGTTCTCGTGAACGCACATCTCCAGTCTGGAGTCAAAATTAAAAATGGAAGCCTCCGTGTTGTATCCACTTATTTCATTATCGACACCAGAAATCTCGTTTTCTTGTTGTCTAAATTACGGATCGCAATTATTTGCAAGGCCCAATTAAACAAATCCTTATTTATCTGCCTTACAAATAAAAACATCACTGATTACTGAACTCAGGGGTTCGTATTTTAGGATTATTTACACACCTACATCAAGAATTGACACCCTCCGCCATTTTGGAACTCTTCTAACTCTCGCTTGAAGCAGGGTTGCAAATAGTCGGGGTCAGAAGTTTATATGACGTCACTAGGGTTTAAACTCTAGCCGTTCATGAGGAACCCGTGAAACTCTAGTCGGAACTCGAGTTCGTCGTGAACTTAGCCATAGTTTATGAACCACACACGGAGGTTATTTATAGTAACCGTGTCCTGCGTCGGATTTTCCAAATGTTCACCTACGAAAACATTACTGTCACTATTCTTTCAGAGTATGTACTATGTGAGAGACTATTTTCAGTATCGCATGTGCTTCTATGACTAATTGTTCAACTTTGCAAAGCCAGATCACAGCCTCCGCAGGTACGCTGTCTGATATGTAACTACACTGGTCGCAAATGCTTTACGATTTTTCTTTCGCATAATGGGGCGTTCTCACCACCGATCTGAGTACCTCGATTTCCCCGACCGGCCAGATTCCGCGACCAAGCTCGACCAGGTGTTTGGTTGGGGGTATACACAACCGAAGAGGACCAGACGTTAATATCTGCCGTCCACTAGGCCTCCGAAGGGTTCCCGAAAGCGGAATCTGCAAAACCGGGATGTTCTGGAACCCTTCGTGTCCTTCCTTAACACTTCTGGAAACCTTCTCGGCACTTCGGGGCCAAGGTTTTAAAATTTGGACGCCGAATGTTTATTCGGGACGGCTTCGGGATCTTCGGCAAACCATCGGCAAACCATCGGCAGCCATTCGTGACGTTCGGGCACCCATCGCCATTAACTCGGCAGCTTCGGAAAGCCTTCTACCGAGCGGTCCCTGTAGGTAAGCCGAATAGATGCCGAAAGCTCCCCGAATACGACGAGTAGAAGAATTCTGTTTCGCGTATACACGGAAGCTTTGTCGATCATGTAATGGAAAGATGCCGAATCGTCGCTGAAGACGCCGATTGTCAGCAGAAGGGATGCCGAGCAGGAGCCGTATTTCCCGAACTATAAAAGAGCGACAGCAAAAGCGATGCCGTCAGTTTGCCAATAGTTTTCGAATTGACAACATCGGCATTTTTTTGTTGTGAATTGAACACTATATAGTCATGGTGCGAAGCATGGGAAAGCTACCCAAAAAGAGATTGGGTGTGAAAAAAACCCATTCAGCCAGCCCCTGAACACTCAAGTTCGGAAGAAGGCGTAAACCCCTATCTGCCAGCCCAAGCTGAGAAGAAAAGAACTATGAAAAAGTATCGAAGGGATGCCCCCAGCACATCCCACTCTTCTTAGGATATTAAAGGCAGCAATGACAAGACCAAGCCGAATCAGAACCTGAAAGAGACTACCAAATATAGTAAGTCTAATTGTTTTCTTGTTTATGTTATGTGTTATTGGGAATGGCCAGAACTTCATCCTATACTCCTGAAGCAGGGCAGTACACACTTCTGGTGGCATACACTTTCCACAGCAACACGGAAGTCATACGCCAATGAGGTGTACGTGTCCCCAGATGCCATGTACCTCAGCGTTATCGCAAGCTTTAGACCAGCAGAAAGGGCGTTACGGAACCTGGTGTCCTTTTTCTGAATGTGAGAGGTTAGACGCAGGAGTATGTCGTCAAACATTGTTGGTGTGATCCTCAAATACTTTTTGAAGGAGGTGACATCTTCATCAATATATTGTTCTGTCCATACTAAAGCCTCCTGTCGTCCGTGAGCCAAGGGCGGACCCACGATCGATAACGTCTCTTTCTTCTTTGTCTCAAATACAATGCCAAGGCAAGCATGGCATCCGTTTCAGCTTGGATTTAAAACTGAAGTGCAAGGTGAATGCATATAACATCCATGGTGTCCCACTAGCAACTGATAACAAAATATTAGTTCGGTATCTTTTATATACCCCGACTCTCAAATCGGCAACATTTCAGCATTCTATCGTCAACAATTCGGCAACTCTTCAGCATGGTCTGCAATGTTACCGCAACCTTTCCGCACGATCGGGAAAAATTCGGGAGTCAATTCCGGAACTATCGGCATTCCTTCGCATCGCATTCAGCTACTTCGGATAGGTTTCGGCGTTTATACCGCAACCTTTCGTATGCCACTCAGTGAATACATGCCGAACGAGCCCGATGGCAAAGCTCCGCCCATTTTATTGATTAATGATCCCGAAAGGTTCCCGAAACTAGCAACATTTTATCGGCAACCCTTCTGTAGAGCATCGGGGCTATAGTAGTATATTAGTGGACCATACTATATCAACTCAAGACCCTTCCAGACTACTTCAAGATCACTTGCCGACACACATCCCGACTTCTACTCGACCTATACTCGACCTTCCCGAACCCTTCCCGATGTCTACCAGATCAACAAGACCAGCCCGACTTTTCTTCGACCTCTACCCGACTTATACCCGACCATGTACGATCGCGCACGATAGCAGCAGACTAGGTACAATACTGTAGTGTTTTGTTCGGTAGTCAGCGTGGTTCAACAGTGGGGAATTACAAATTAACTTATATATAGCATCTGACATGAGTTGTCATTTCATATAACATTTTAAACGAGTTCAGGAAATGTTGCAGAATATCGAGGTGGTCGGGTATGATCTGGTATGATCGGGTAGAAGCCGTGTATGTTCGAGTAGAGTTCGTGTGCGGTCTGCATCTGAGATGATCGAGTAACTGCATCTGATTGGGGTTGTGCAAGATCGAGTACAGGTCGGATACAGGTCTAGTTGATCGAGTACAGATCGGTAAAAATATGTGACTAGATGTCTTCACGATAAACTAGACCTTGTACACGAGTATACACGAGTTTACCAGAGCGCTACAGACCGAGGGAGATCATTTAAAGACTTTGATCGAGGTACTCAGATCGGCGGTGAGAACGCCCCATAAAGCCAATCAAATGGTCTAACCTTTAAAGCGACTGAAATCCAGATGGCAGGAAAAAAACAAAAAAAAACAAAAAAAATTGAATTCGCCCTAAATGTTATTCTTTATGTTATCTAAGTAAAACCAGGGTAGAAAATGTATCGTTTTTTATCAATAAAGTGAACTTAAGTCGTTTTCAATTGTCCCGATGAAGGGGTTTCCTATCTAAAAATACTTACCCCGTTACTGACAGGGTAGAATTTGCAATGGAAAAAGTATCGAAAACAAGAAAATCTCACCGATTATAGGGGTATGTAATATGTCAGTTATCATATTTTAATGCCCCAAATACAAAAATAACACTTATTTTCTTAAAATTGGAAATTTTATCTTTTTTCGACAGTTGGGTATCTGGAGTTCAGTCGCTTTAAGTATTTACTAGGAACGATGCTGATTAATAGTAACCTTGTTTAATCATGTCCATCATAAAGTCGCTTTCAGACGCCTCTGCAACAGACGACATTTGTTACAATGTCTTCGACTCTATTTTATAATTATACCTCCCTTTATAGAGATTTTCCACATTTTATCCGATATGCTTTCAAAGTCGTCTGCTTCAGATTTGTTGTACGTAGGAAAGGATTAAAGAACGTCCACCCACAATAACCACCACTCCACCAAAGATTTGGCATTTTAAAGGCGACTTAATGTGTAAACCGACGAAAGAAGGCTATACGCACGTTTAACACGAAATTATGACGTAAATGCTCAGATGGGTGCAAAAAGCACAGACAATTATTCAAATAGGTTGCACTTAAACTCGTCATTTTAGTCTTGAAACGTAGATTTTCTATCAGAAATTATTCTAAAGAACGAAGATGACTTGAATTTAGAATTAAATCAATTAAATCAAATATAACACATAATTACACTATGGTTGTTTTAGTAGCGCACCACTCATGTATACGTTTAATATTTAAAAGAACCCTCACGTGATTATGCTGGGTATAGGTATTGCACCCTCGCACTAGACCGCAAAGCTTAGGTTTGTCGTGGTTTGAATATAACTTAAAATAACTGAAATATAAAACTATAAAAAAAGAATACAGATAAAATCAGATCTTAATTTGTTTGCAGGTTTCTTTCTTTATACAATGGCAATTAGAAAGAAAAGCTAAACCTACAATTAAAATATCGGATATTTTGTTCTATTCTTTGATAAATAAATATTATATTTCATCCATATTTCAATAATAAAAATAAACAACGAATAACGTTATAAATTCTAGTACAGTGGCATTGCCTTGTTTTACGGTAGTCCCGAGAGTAGCGCTTTTTCACCCTTTCCCTCATACGACAATTCTGCAGCAGACGACTTTGAACGTATTTTGTCAAAACATAGAAAATCCCCATAATTGAATGGATAACCTATGTCAAAAAGTGGAAAACATTGTGGCAAAAGGAGAAGTTGCACGTTTTGTGCAATTTCTTCTTTTGTCACTATGTTTTCAAAAAGCCGTCTGCTGCAAAGGCGTCAGAAAGCGTCTATATGAGGGAAAGGCTTAACTCTGATAACTAGTTCAAAGCGTTGTCTCTCCTAATTAAAGTCAGGTCTGGCGTTGTAACTCTTTAACCCATTCGCTGCCAAAGGCAATTAAAGGTGTTTGCAAACAATGCATATTCAGATAAGACAGCTTGTAACGAGCTGCCTCTCCTGAAATATATATTGTTTGTCACTTAGACATTTCTTGTAACGAGCTGCCTCTCCTGAAATATATATTGTTTGTCACTTGGACATTAAAGTTTACCGATTTCCCGTTGGACGAGCAATGGATTGGTTCAATTCTCAACATGGAACAGTCGACTTTGTGACATTCGGCAGTGGAAAGAGTTAGAGACATCTTTCATACTATAGGTAAAGCCAAACAACTACGCAGGAAAAAAAATCGCAGAAACCGATGCATGCTCTTTTAACACCTGCCTTCATATAGGAGCGAAAGTCTTATACAAATTCATGTTGTTGTTCCTGTTGTATTCATGTGTTGTTTCCCGAAAATGTGTACACGGTTTCAGTTGTTAACTCTTTCCCATTTATAGATACCTGAAGCAGACAAGTTTTGAAAAAATGTGAAAAAGAAAGAAATTTCTCATAATGAGTAATTTGTCCTTTTGCCACAATGTTTTCAACTTTATCTTTACAATTATAATTTCATTTAAGAAGATTTCATAATGTTTGCGTATTTCCATGTCGAAAGCGGTTAACCCTTTCCCACCTACAGACGCATTTTGACCCATCTGCAGCAGACGACGTTTAAAAACATCGTGACAAAAGGAGAAATTGCTCAAAACGAGCAATTTCTCCTTTTGCCACAAGTAATAATATTTTTGTCTACAGAGATTTTTCACCTTTTGTCCAGATGTTATCAAAGTCGTCTGCTGCAGATTTTACTGTACGTTGAAAGGGGTTAAGGCGGATGGATAATCAATTGACTGTACCACACTGTCACACCTCCTGCATGTTAACTCTTTTGAAACTTGTGAGGCGTGTTTGATTTGATTACATCTAGGGCTCCCTCATCAATTATTCAAACATAGGTTCCATTTGTTCTATTTTCGAAGCGAACAGATTTGCACTTTCGGGGAAGCGTATGATGTCCCAACCCTTCACACCTTCGCCGTCCTATACAAATGATCGTACGTCTGGAAATTTAACGGGTACTTGTAAGCGTCTCCCATTGAAACTAGAGGTCAATTTCTGTCTGGTCCGTTCCAGGAAAAATAACCACGCTTTACACCGCGCACGTAAAAGGAGCAATGAGTCCTTTTTCGGAGAGAGCAAGGGTATCGCACCCGTACTCACTTGTATCTAACTTTGTCTGCTCGCTAAATATTTAATTCTGCACGGCGAGGGTAAATAAAAACCAATAAACAAACAAACTCACGGATAGAACTAAACGTTTCCTGACAACTGGTGAAAACTCGAAATTGAAATTTACCCAGATATTACATCGAGTTATCTACGTGTTCGAGTAATTGCTCGATTTATCAAAACCAATGTATGTATTGACGTCTTCGTAATTTATTTATATGAGCCGTTCCACGAGAAAACCATCATTATGGACTCTGCGTAATGTATCGACCCAGATTAACCTGCGCAATCTGCGCCGGCTAATCCGGGCCGACAAATTCCGTCTCAGGGGGGGTAGAGGTATAGAGTAGTGGTTCCTGAAACAGAAAATGCACAGGAGGCGAAAAGTGTCTGTCCATGTGAGCATGTGCGGCCTGCGCAGGCTAATCTGGATCGATACATTACGCAGAGTCCATAATGTTGGTTTCCTCGTGGAACGGCTCATATATAAGTGTCTAAAATTACAAAAAATGTGTGCTCCAGTTTTAATTCTGCTGCTACACATTTCAACAGAGTTTGATCCCTTCCACGCAATGGCTCGTCTTATCGCAGCTCTAAGAAATCTACAACATATTATTCATCATCAACACATACAATAAACAGGCTTAACAGGCTAGTTGGGAAATATTTAGATTTTCCAATGAAAGAAATATTTACGTTCAAACAATTGGATTGTGTTCGGCATGACAATTTGATTGATTGGGGTTTAATGTCGTCTTCAACAATTTTTCACGGCATCCAATTCACATTCTCGTGTGTTTTCTGGCTATCTGACATCAGTACATCACACAACAACAGTCTTTCCAAGAAACTGGCTGCTTTTCCACAGAGAATGATAGCCCATTGGTAGAAGACGAATGACGCTCTTCACAGTGACTTTTGTCGAACGTGCGAAAGTATGTTGACCGAGCTGGGGTTCGATTTCACAACCCCTGGATTGACAGCCTGCGTCGCTACCGACTGAGCTACCGGGGCTCGGCTCGGCATGACAAACGTGTGGTATTATATATTATAAATAATTTGCAAAATAAATCTGCCTCCTACACATAATTATATGATTTTGATTTATCCGTTTCGTCAATACACGACTTGAGCATCTGAGGAACTGACAATCACTTGAGAGAAACATTGATTCAACGAAACGAGAAATAATGTTCCTGATTTAGCTTTAGCATACTGAACTAATAGAGGTGAATGTTGCGTAGACGATTTGTTCAAATTTGTCACCCACGCAAATACAAATGAAACACAATAGTATTTACATATATAAAACAATAATTTCTCTCTAAGTTTAACCATTTCCCACATACTTAAATCTGCAACAGATTACCTTAAAAAAAATAGTTATATATAGTTAGTCTATACTGTTGTCATTGGTATGGTGGAATTTCTCTTAAAACCCCCCCCCCCCCCCCCCCCCCCCCCCCCCCCCCTCAGAACGAGCAATGGCACCAAAATTTACATTGTTTACCAAGAAAAATGATTTTACGCTTTTATAGACTTTATGGCGAGGTGATTAACCTTGGTAAAAAAATACAAATTTTAGTTACAACCGTTTCACGCCAAGCCCTCGATATGTATGTGGGAAAGGGTTACCCGTAGCCAAATAAAATGCCATTTTGCTATTCAGTCTGAAGATAATGGATTTACATATCAGACCCTTTTTGGTGTAACTCGGGTACTGTTCCCGTCAGTTAATGTTCATGTTATTAAAAGTCTAATAACCTTGTTAAAGACACAATGAAAGTTAATTAATCATGAAAGATGGGTGGAAGGTCAAACGATCAAAAATCTGAATGAAAGTCTTTACGAAAATTCTCTAATGAATTTATATAGAAACCGACAAAAGAATTCTATATCTGACAGAATATTCTGTTTTTAAAGTTATAGAAATGCCGTTCCCAATATATCTCATCAAACACATCCTATATAGACAGATCTATGAATGAAAGCAATGTTTAATCATTGTAACAATAGGAGAATTTGTTCGCTATGAACAAAACAAACTTTTGTCACATTATTTCAGAAATGCCTTAACACAAAAGCCTCTGTTGTGGAAAAGGGTTAAAATCATATCGAGGGCTTGGCGTGAAACGGTTGTAACTAAAAACCTATTTTGAAAACCCTGGTTTAGGGGCAATTTTGACCCCTTTGTAAACAATGCAAATTTAGGTGCCATTGCTCAGAACGAGCAATGGCACCTAAATTTCCATTGTTTACCAAGTAAAATGATTTAATGCTGATAAAGACTTTATGGCGAGGTGATTAACCTTGGTAAAAAAATACCAATTTAAGTTACAACCGTTTCACGCCAAGCCCTCGATATGTTCTTAAAACTCTTACAAAGACGACTTTCAATGCGTCTGTAAAAGGACAGGGCATAAAATTTACAAAGCATATCGATATGTACATGTAAACAGATCTATAAATGAAAGCACAGTTAAAACATTGTAGCAATAGGAGATTTTGCCCGTCGTGAACAAATTCTATGCTTGCCACTATCTTTCAAACGAGCTTTCAAAAGTGAAAAGAAATTGGCATAAAACCACATCAATAATGTTCTTAAAATCGTACGACCGCGACTGCATAAGGACAAGGCATGAAACGTCTTTCAACGCATAACGAGACATCATATATAGACATATCAATAAATGCATGTCGAAAAGGCGTGAAAACTATACAAAGCTTTATGAATGAAAGTAAATTCTACATTTGCAGTAGTGCTTGCTAAGCTGTGTCAGTATGAGGAAAATACGTATACAACGTAACATTTATCTTTCAATGAAAGCATAATTAAGTATAAGTGTGCTCTCAATTTAGATAATAATCACCTTCCAAAAACGAATTGATGAGAAAACAGAGTAATATGAATAGAAGGTTTCGATGACAAAGGGTTAAAGTAATTGTAACACGTGCAGAAAAAGTCTTGCCTGTGCCTCCATGCTAAGGATATTAATGGAAACAGCTTTACAGAAGTGATCTTTTTAAACCTTCTATGACTAATTGGCGAATGGTTTAATGCATGATCAGACTGTGTGAATACGCTAACTGTTCCGAGTTTATCCTGGTCGCAAATACCTTCCTATTAATCTGTTCAAATGAAGTAATTTCGCCGAGTAGGTTTTTGATACGCTGCTTTTTACCGGCGTATATTAATTGACCACAAAACAGCAAACCAAATCAGAAGAATGGATACTTCGGAACCTTGCATGTGCGTACTTGCATATTTATGAACTAATTTACTGCTAATATATTGCTAATGAATATAAAACCATTTGGAGACACAACAAACGTCATATGAATCACAAAAGACATTGTTTCCTTATTGAAATACATCGCATGTGTTAAGACAATCCTGGAAATTCCCTAATCTTGGCAACAAAAGATAGAACATTACAACAAATGTGTATATCAGCCATGCTCAAGGAAAACCAACTTTAGCATATAAGTGAACAGCGCAGCCAAATAACCTTTTCCATATTGATGCAATCCTTTCCTAATGGACAGTGTGTTTCTGGTGTTTCTCTAGGCGCATTTCCTAGCTTTGTATTGAATAAGTAAACTGCCACTATGACAAACCTTAAATAATGTTGAAAACGGCGTAAAAACATAAATTGGAACCAAAACAGTCATGAAATGCAATAACACTCAGTACCATTTATAGCTGATCCGGGCCTTATTTCCATTTAGTCTTTTGTTAGCCGTTAACGAGTCTGTCTTTCCTCCAGACTTGTCAACGTTCTGATGGACATCAATCACATGACTCTGTCTCAACCAAGTCACGTGTGCGCACAAATGGTGTGCGTGACGTGAAAACATGAAATGTCTTCGTTCAGTAACTACGCATTTATCTATCACCCTTTGTTAGTTTCTATCTCTCCCTAACTCGGTTGCTCTTTCAAGAGCAAACGATTTAAATCGCCCCCACGTCTCCGTAAGATCATTCAATCATTACATTGTCTTCGTATTCCCCAAAAATGAAACGCATATTTGAGAAGTACACTTAAAAAAGGATCGAAGAGTGGTCAAAATTCGATCTACTCAATGGGGGATGGTAAGGGATGGGTATCATCCCCCCTTTCCCGCTGATGGGAATTTGTCAAGCAAAACTAACCCCTAACAAAAATGTATCGAACCCTCTGAAAACCTGGGAACATTTTATGAAAAGGAACACCGTATACATTGACCGTAGGGGTTAAATACTAGACATATTGATTCAAGCTGTTTTACACTAACATAATTAAACATTATTGTCAATGTAACCTTAAAGTAGAAGATAAAATTACGAACAAAATCCAAGATTAATTAGATTCGGAAGACATATTATTATATTTTTATTGCATCTTTCGAAATGTAAGCGTTTTTCAATAGCTTTCTTTCCACTCGAGTATGCCACGCTACTACGCGCCTGCATCATTAAAACGCGAGACCGTGTCTATTACTTGACAAAAATTACCTGATCCTGTCCCGTTTGTGAAAAGATATATAAGAGCCATCATTGTAGACTGTACGTAAAGTATCGACTGGATCAGCCTAAGCATGCCACGCAGGCATACCATGACAGACAATGTTCGCCTCCTGTGGATTTTCAGTTTTCAGGAATCATTACTCCATACCTCTATCCCCCCTGAGACGGAATGTATCGGCCCGGATTAGCCTGCGCGGACTGCGCAGGCTGATCTGGATCAATACATTACGCAGAGGCCATAATGTTGGTTTTCTTGCGGGACGGCTCAATTAAGATCTTGTTACGAATCGACAATGAGACCCAAAATCCCCAGACTAATGTACCGGATGGTACCGGATGGTGTTATCTCTTCCTGGGATGGAAGCCGGATCTAAGAATATTATTCATTAAATACATCTACAGACGACTCACGCAAACACATAAACTATCTCCGTAAATGAAGAGCGGTATAATTATTGAAAAGGAGTGCATTGACTTAGGCGGAATTTACCATTTAACTCTTTCCCACATACAATTAATCTGTAGTAAGCAACTTTGAAAACATACCCGACAAAAATTGGAAACTCCCTTTGAATGAAAGTACAATAATTTAATAAGAGTTGAAAACATGGTGACAAAAGGAGTAATTGCTAATTTTGAGCAAATTCTTCTTTTGTTGCCATGCTTTCAAAAAGCCGGCTCTGCTGCAGAGGCGCCAGAAAGCGTCTATATGAGGGAAAGGGTTAAACATATATTTGCCTTTCCCCAATATTTGAACATTAATTTGCGTCCGAATTCAGGTACGTGTGTGAATTGGTTAAGCACGGCTTCATGGATAATACTTGAGAATGGATGAACTACTCACACAGTCTCTGAACAGATTCAAATCAACAAAAAGATTTATTTCATGAGCTCCTAGACCGTTTCCAATACCATATAACGGGCAATGTTCTGCTTCGATTGAAGCATGGAATTATCTAATGTAATTCATACAATTATCCAAGAAAGCTTCGAGCGAAACGACATAAAAGCTGGCAAGTACACAAATCAATTTTGATTTTGTGGAATAATTTTAAGTGACGTGGCATTCACAGTCAGAGCAAATGCATGCTATTTTATCGGCGTTTGGGGAAGTTGTGATTTTAGTTGCCCATGCAACGAACGCGCTGCCGCGATAAAGTCATCATTTATCACGTGCAGGTATTGCAGTATACACACAATATGTAACTTATGATAAAACATAACATTGTAATCACGCGAGTGTTACGACTGTATCTTTATTGTTATATGACCCCCCGTATTTTAGGGAAACAAAAGGAACTCAAATGCGATTCATTATTATCACGAGGAGACGCTCTTCCTCTAAACCACCGAGGCGGTATGTAGCTTCTCGTGCTAATGGCCGAGTTACGATCGAACCGAACCGACCACACTGGATTGATAGAACTCGTCGATACAGGCGTTCATCGTAAAAGGAGAAACATGGTAGCCGGAATTTAAAAACACCACGTGACAGGTATGGTAACATAAAAGACACAAGAGAAACATAAATTTATCATGAAAATATATGAAATCACATAGTTTTACGGTTTATATGACCTACGGGAGTGATTCTTTGTACTACGCGACAAAACCATCTAATAATACCTTACTATACTGCGTGGGTAATGCTCGATGCTGATGTTAACCCTTTCCCTCATATAGACGCTTTCTGACGCCTCTGCAGCAGACAGCTTTTTGAAAACATAGTGACAAAAGAAGAAATTGCTCAGAACGAGCAATTTCTCCTTTGGCCACAATGTTTTCCACTTTTAGTCATAGGTTTTCCATTCAATTAGAGAAATTTTCCATTTTTGACAAAATATATTCAAAGTCGTCTGCTGCAGAATTGTCGTATGAGGGAAAGAGTTAATGAATATCCGTTACGAAAATACACAAAAATCTGCAGCAGACGACTTTGAAAACATAAAAATATCTTTGCATAAACGTATAATTATTGAAGTGTTCATTCATGGACTATTTAACTGTCTGAACCGTTAGTCCATGTAAAAGCTAACGATCGTACTTTGCGAGTTTTGAAGGGAAACGAGTTGATTTTGGAGCAACATAGCGCCATCTGTATCTAAGCATGCTTAAAACTGCATTGGTACAACCTGTTTTCTTTTTAAAAGTGCAATATCAAAATCAATTTGAATAATGGGATTCAAATTCAAAAATTCACAAATGCATCGTTTGAGATTCACAAATAAAAAGGTAATTTTCACATATACTTTGATTGAGTTTCACAAATAAAAAGGGAATTTTCACATACACTTCGATTGAGATTCACAAATAAAAAGGTATTTTTCACATTTACTTCGATCGAGTTTCACAAATAAAAAGGGAATTTTCACAAATACTTCGATTGAGTTTCACAAATAAAAAGGGAATTTTTACATTTACTTCGATCGAGTTTCGTATTACAATCATAACAATAACATGGTGGACGCTGATCATAACTAACCTATATATTTGACCATAGATTTGCACGGACAGAGGGCAGCATGACAAGCGTATAATTAAGAATTGATCCAAAAACTGTCGTATTTGGTCACCAATCAATAATAATCATGCAGACCTATCGACACCTAAACCTTTTCCCACATACAGCAAATCCGCAGCAGACGACTTTGAAAACATACCCCCACAAAAATAGAAACTCCTTCACAATAATTGAATAGAGTAGAAAACATGGTGACAATAGGAGAAATTGCTCGTTTTGAGCATTTTTTTCTTTTGTCGCCATGTTTTCAAAAAGCCGTCTGCTGCAGAGGCATCAGAGAGCGCCTATATGAGGGAAAGGGTTAATACTGTGTATGATTCATCACGGCACCACAGGGGTTCGGGAAGGAACAGCGATTCCCGGTACGTCAAAACTTAATTGGCGAAAGATAATTTATATGGTGATTTAAGACGTTTTCAACACTTCGGTTCAGTTAATAATGGGTAT
Organism: Serripes groenlandicus; assembly: GCA_031761405.1. NCBI lineage: Eukaryota > Metazoa > Mollusca > Bivalvia > Cardiida > Cardiidae > Serripes > Serripes groenlandicus. The sequence continues at coordinate 53,961,341 of JASEVX010000007.1, read as the reverse complement.
GATTCATAACCGCACTACATGGGTATGGGAAGGAACAGCAGTTCCCGGGTCGTCAACACTTAGTTGGTTAAAGATAAGTTGAACATGGTCTTTTAAGCCGTTTTCAACCCTTCTTTTCAGTTATATCGAGACGTTTTCTGTGTAAGTTGCCGAGCCCCGGTAGCTCAATCGGTAGCGACGCGGGCTGGCAATCCAGGGGTTGTGAGTTCGAATCCCAGCTCGGCTCGGCCAACTTTCTTTCCGACGATTGACAAAAGTCAATGCGACATGCGTCATTCGTCTTCCACCAATGGGCTAAGTCTATGTGGGAAAAAAGCAGCCAGTTGCTTGGGAAGATTGTTGTGTGGAGTACTGTTGTGAGAAAACCAGGAAATGCATGAATAGGTGAACTGGCCGCCGTGATATAACTGAGAAATTGTTAAAAACGGCGTTAAACCCCAATCAATCAATCAATCAATTTCTGTGTAAGTTACTGGCCAGTGCGACTGGTCCATTTATCCTTAAACAAGCGAATCAGTCGTAATGCTAGCGCCGCACTCCTGAGCGTCAAAGAAGAAAAAAAGTAATTACTATTATTGTTTACAGTTGTTGGTATGACCCGGCCAGGGATCGAACCCATGTCCCCCGACATACTACTATAGTAAAAGATGTAGGCATTCATTAACCCTTTCCCTCATATAGGCGCTTTCTGAATCCTCTGCAGCAGACGGCTTTTTGAAAACATAGTGACAAAAGAAGAAATTGCACAAAACGTGCAATTTCACCTTTTGCCACAATGTTTTCCACTTTTGGTCATAGGTTATCCATTCAACTATGGAGATTTTCTATGTGTTGATAAAATAAGTTCAAAGTCTTCTGCTGCAGAATTGTCGTATGAGGGAAAGGGTTAAAGAGGGTAACGTTCAGACACTCGTGCGATTGGCCTGCAACGTCGGCGGCAGGTCAATGTATGGAAAGCTCGTTTAAGGCGGAATTGCCTCTACCTATGTTGCATTTACGCAAGTAAATCTATGCTTCTTTTCATGATAATACTTCAGATTACGAAATAAAGGAGCAATACAAGAAACAACTACGAGGGTCAATAGGATCGTTTTAACCCTTTCCCACATACAAATAATCTGCAGCAAACGAGTTATAAAAAAGATATTCGAAATTAAGGTTTTCCCTTATACGTAAAAAATACATAAAAAGTCTGTAAAAATGAAGGTGTAATTATTGAATAAAGTTGAACACGTTTTCGCAAAAGAAGTAATTGCTCATTATGAATAATTTCTCTGTTTGTCACATTGATTTCAAAAGGCGTCTTCATGTTGGAAACGGATTACAGCTATAAATAGGAATGTCTTCATAAACGATTGAATTGTTTTGGTTTAAATTACCTCCCTTTAATAGTTTTTTTACTACAGAAGATCCGTATTTTACTGATAATTATAGTTGGTGACTCATATTTTACTTTATTTTGTAGTATATTAACTCTAAATGCGAATTCATTATCGATAAAATGATTAATTTATAGTAAAATATATGTGCAAACTCATTGACTTGTAATGATCAAATTTTATATAAAAACTTTTTGACAAAATTACAACAAACTGCCTTTGTGTTACTGGTGCATTTTCTATTGTATCGGTGTCAAACAAGGCAAACATAATTATGTTACGCTCCACAAGTATCTTTTTCTTAAAAAGAATACTCACTAGGTGTCAACAACATTTACTCACAATAAATAGCTTAGTACTTGTGATAGAGAATATATAATAACAGTTTTACCGAATGTTCTTTCTCACAACCGTACTGACACATTTGAAAACGTTTTAACAAAATGGGAAATTAATCATAATTTCCCACTTAGCCATAACATTTTAAGCAATAGCTTACAGTTAGCAATAACTCGCTTCAGAAATTGTTTCATAATATTTTTTTACATCTTTATGTTTTCATGCCTGCACAGGTTTGTATATGTGGGAAAATAGTATTATATGTCGTCCTATTCTAGACTTACACGTGTGTGTGTGTGTGTGTGTGTACAACAGAAATGGTCAAACTCACTACAATATTAAACAGCCGGTCCACGTGAAAGTGTACACGTTGGCATTTCTAAAGAGTGTCGGTTCTGATCAGCCTCTACATCCTCCCCGTCTGATGAGAATCTTCACACGGTGACAGCAACATTTAACAAGCTTGTATTAGTAAAATGTGAACGTTTAATAATTGAATAAAGTTGAAAACAAGGTCGCAAAAGGAGAAATTACTCATTATGATCAATTTCTCCTTTTGCCACAATGTTTTCAAAACGTCTTCTGCTGCAGAGGCGTCAGAAAGCGTCTGTATGAGAGAAAGGGTTAACCCTTTCCCTCATACGACAATTCTGAAGCAGACGACTTTGAACGTATTTTGTCAAAACATAGAAAATCTCCATAATTGAATGGATAACCTATGACAACAAGTGGAAGACATTGTGGCAAAAGGAGAAATTGCACGCTTTGGGCAATTTCTTCTTTTGTCACTATGTTTTCAAAAAGCCGTCTGCTGCAGAGGCGTCAGAAAGCGTCTGTATGAGAGAAAGGGTTAAAGCACACCAAAAGGAAGGTGAACGAGCGGCTGAGATAGAATACATGAACAGCGCCATACAATAGAGATTCGACAAGAACAACTCTAGAATACATGAACAGCGCCATACAATAGAGACTCGACGAGAACAACTCTAGAATACATGAACAGCGCCATACAATAGAGACTCGACGAGAACAACTCTAGAATACATGAACAGCGCCATACAATAGACACTCGAAGAGAACAACTTTAGAATACATGAACAGCGCCATACAATAGAGACTCGACGAGAACAACTATAGAATACATGAACAGCACAATACAATAGAGACTCGAAGAGAACAACTCTAGAATACATGAACAGCGCCATACAATAGAGACTCGAAGAGAACAGCTCTAGAATACATGAACAGCGCCATACAATAGAGACTCGACGAGAACAACTCTAGAAGACAATAGACACTCGACGAGAACAACTCTAGAATACATGAACAGCACCATACAATAGAGATTCGAAGAGAACAACTCTAGAATACATGAACAGCATCATACAATAGAGACTCGACGAGAACAACTCTAGAATACATGAACAGCATCATACAATAGAGACTCGACGAGAACAACTCTAGAATACATGAACAGCGCCATACAATAGAGACTCGACGAGAACAACTCTAGAAGACATGAACAGCGCCATTCAATAGAGACTCGAAGAGAACAACTCTAGAATACATGAACAGCACCATACAATAGAGACTCGAAGAAAACAACTCTAAAATACATGAACAGCACCTTACAATAGAGACTCGACGAGAACAACTCTAGAATACATGAACAGCACCATACAATAGAGACTCAAAGAGAACAACTCTAAATTACATGAACAGCACCATACAATAGAGACTCGACGAGAATAACTCTAGAATACATGAACAGCACCATACAATAGACACTCGAACAACTCTAGAATACATGAACAGCACCATATAATAGAGACTCAAAGAGAAAAACTCTAGAAGACATGAACAGCACCATACAATAGAGACTCGACGAGAACAACTCTAGAATACATGAACAGCACCATACAATAGAGACTCGAAGAGAACAACTCTAGAATACATGAACAGCATCATACAATAGAGACTCGACGAGAACAACTCTAGAATACATGAACAGCGCCATACAATAGAGACTCGACGAGAACAACTCTAGAAGACATGAACAGCGCCATTCAATAGAGACTCGAAGAGAACAACTCTAGAATACATTAACAGCACCATACAATAGAGACTCGAAGAGAACAACTCTAAAATACATGAACAGCACCATACAATAGAGACTCGACGAGAACAACTCTAGAATACATGAACAGCACCATACAATAGAGACTCAAAGAGAACAACTCTAAATTACATGAACAGCACCATACAATAGAGACTCGACGAGATAACTCTAGAATACATGAACAGCACCATACAATAGACACTCGAACAACTCTAGAATACATGAACAGCACCATACAATAGAGACTCGAAGAGAAAAACTCTAGAAGACATGAACAGCACCATACAATAGAGACTCGACGAGAACAACTCTAGAATACATGAACAGCACTATACAATAGAGACTCGACGAGAACAACTCTAGAATACATTAACAGCACCATACAATAGAGTCTCAAAGAGAACAACTCTAGAATACATGAACAGCACCATACAATAGAGACTCGAAGAGAACAACTCTAGAATACATGAACAGCACCATACAATATAGACTCGACGAGAACAACTCTAGAATACATGAACAGCACCATACAATAGAGACTCGAAGAGAACAACTCTAGAATACATGAACAGCACCATACAATAGAGACTCGACGAGAACAACTATAGAATACATGAACAGCACTATACAATAGAGACTCGACGAGAACAACTCTAGAATACATGAACAGCACAATACAATAGAGACTCGACGAGAACAACTCTAGAATACATGAACAGCACCATACAATAGAGACTCGAAGAGAACAACTCTAGAATACATGAACAGCACCATACAATAGAGACTCGACGAGAACAACTCTAGAATACATGAACAGCACCATACAATAGAGACTCGAAGAGAACGACTCTAGAATACATGAACAGCTTTATAAAATAGAGACTCGAAGAGAACAACTCTAGAATACATGAACAGCACCATACAATAGAGACTCGAAGAGAACAACTCTAGAATACATGAACAGCACCATACAATAGAGACTCGACGAGAACAACTCTAGAATACATGAACAGCACCATACAATAGAGACTCGAAGAGAACAACTCTAGAATATATGAACAGCACCATACAATAGATACTCGACGAGAACAACTCTAGAATACATGAACAGCACCATACAATAGAGACTCGAAGAGAACAACTCTAGAATACATGAACAGCACCATACAAAAAAGACTCGACGAGAACAACTCTAAAATACATGAACAGCAACATACAATAGAGACTCGACGAGAACAACTCTAGAAGACATGAACAGCACCATACAATAGAGACTCGATGAGAACAACTCTAGAATACATGAACAGCGCCATACAATAGAGACTCGAAGAGAACAACTCTAAACTATTTTGACGATTTGACAAATCACGTTGGCCGACCTCACTTCAACCTATGAACGTGGCTAATAAAGTTATACAAAAAAAAAAAATATATATATATTTACCAACTCAATATTCGACTTCTTTCTTTTACTAAAATACGACAGTCTTATGAATTATTTAGATCCAATTGTGTTTGTAATCATAAATTCATATAAAACGAATAGGGTGTTAATAGAATCGTCTGAGACGTCTATATATAATTGCCAATTTTGTTTATGTCAGTCACTTGGTCACCCTTTTTGACACGGAGAGAGTGGAGAGTGTTAATATATAACCACTTACAACTTATCTTCAGCTGACCAATTTAAATATTCTATTTTGTCAAAAACATTGAAAATCTCTATAAATGAAAGTAAAAGCAATGTCTTCTTTTGCCACAATGTTTTCGAAAACTCTCCTGCTGCAGATGCGTCTTAAAGCGGCTATAGGTGGGAAAGTGTTAACCCTTTCCCTCATATAGACGCTTTCTGACGCCTCTGCAGCAGACGGCTATTTGAAAACATAATGACAAAAGAAGAAATTGCACAAAACGTGCAATTTCTCCTTTTGACACAATGTTTTCCACTTTTAGTCATAGGTTATCCATTCAGTTACAGAGATTTTACATTTTTTGACAAAATATGTTCAAAGTCGTCTGCTGCAGGATTGTCGTATGTGGGAAATGGTTAAGCAACATTTGAGAACATCAGTTCTGTAGCAAATTAGCATTGGAGGGTATGATTAGTACTTATTGGCACTGAAGCAGTGTCCATGTATCACTGGACCGAGCCCCGCCAGCTCAGTAGCTAACGATGCAGGCTCATTATGAGCAACAATGTTTCCAATGTACGTCTTCTGCAGATGTTTCTAAATTCGTCTGAAAGTGAGAAAAAGGTTTTAAAGTAAATGCTGTTTTAAGTCGAGTATGTTACATACTGATAATAGGGTTCACGCACGCACAGAGCAAATTAATTCCATATACCCATATATAGACCAGCCAGCAAAGTCTCATTGTATGCAATAGGGTAAGTGTTAAAAAATATCTCTTAGGAATAAAGACCTAAATTAAAATCCTCAGTAGGTCTAAGTGCAGCTGCCAAATTCGTTGTCGCGAAGAATTACCGTGATTCAAAATTGGCATGATGTGCTTTCTTCAAAAATACGGCGACAGAAAAAAATAAAAGTTGGCGGAGTGGATAATAAAAAATCGAGACGTGTTTTGTAACGTGATTTCAGCCATGGGAAAAGAGACCTTCTGCAATGTACGACCAGGACATATGCAGATCAGCCTGCACCTCTAGGAATATACCGAGTGATCTAATTACCAGTTTGAATAGACATAGACTGTAATATAATACATCATGTGAAAATTCGAATATATTGATCAACACGAACCATTGCCTGGAACTGATCTGTTTTGTTTTAAACAGCCAAGCAGCAGTTCTGATTTATCACAGGAGTAATCTGAAATTATTCGATAAGACTTTATCACAATAAACACTTAACCCTTTCGCTGCCACACGCTATTTAAGATTTGCAAACAAAGCAGATTCATGAAATCTTTAGTCATTGTTTGCCATTTAGACATAACATTTTACCAAATTTCCTGTTGGACGAAAAGTTAAGTGGTCCAATTTTCAACATGGAAGATTCAACTTAATGTAATTCGGCAGTGAAGGAAGTTAAGTCGAAATATAGTACGAAGCTGACAATACATTTATATATTTACGTCGATAACTCGAACACATTGATAACTCGAACACGTCGATAACTCGAAGTAATGTATTGATCCCTTTGAAGTTTGGAGTCCATTGTAGTCAATTTTCGTGTGACGTAGTAACATTTAACTGGAATATGGGAAAAAGATGGTCAGTTGAAAAAAAACGCCTTAAAATACATAATTAATCGTTGAATAGACTAAAAGAAAAATCGCTCGTTATCCCAATGTTTTCATAAGTATAATGCTGCAGATGCGTCATAATGCTTCTAATTGAGGGAAAGGGTTAAGGTAAATACAAACAGTGTTGTCTCAGATGAGTTTTAACATTCGCACAGCATTGCCATTCAAAAGATACAAAAATATCCATATTAAAACAAAAACCTGGTTATCGAACCAACTTTTTTGAGTACCAGTAAAAGTTTGTCAAAGTTAGGTTATGGGATATATTAAAAATATTTCCTTAATTAGTGTGGGCCGCAGCAGAGGTAATTTTAATTAAGGTGGAAGTGTATAAATTCTATTTTGGTAAGAAGATGTATACATCACGGCGTTTCGTCGTAAGTTACTAGTACTACGTGTTGATATACGTGTTGATATATTCAGACAGTAACGGGTCACCGTCAACCGTCCGACACCAGCCAGTTCATCGTAATTGCTAACCTCGCAACACTGAGTGCAAGGAAGTAAAAGTCATTACAGTTATACGAGTGTTTAAAGACCACCCATGGGAAGTGAACAAACAGGTCTTTGTTCACATGTTGTCTTAAATTGCAGGGTCATTAATACAGGAAATAAGTATTCATATAACGAAAAGTATGGTCGCTATAGAGACACGTAATTGCTATTCCAATGTGGTCTTTATAACATGTTTGACGGTACTACCATTTGTAAAGTGACCTTGCACAGTATCACAATCTTACCAGAGTCTTCACTTGCATGCACACGTAGTAAATACCTAGATCCCATAACAAATGATAAGTATAGGCCCCCAATGTTACTGCCATAAACAGTCAAATATTCAAAGTTTTAAATATATACAATACAATATTTACAATATTTTATTGGCACAAACGCATTTACAATAAATGGTAATGACCGAATGGTTAAACATGGTTATAAAATGCAAACATTTATGTGAATATAAAATACATGTATAATGAAAATCTATTGCAATAGATTACTTCTCACAATAAAACAATTTGTTACGAAAGAGGAAGATAGTTTAAGTGCCGTGGAAGATTTATTATTAAGTATAAGCCTTATCTTATACATATCGCACATATAAGTGTTACTTTTTTGAGAAATTTTGGACAATTTGAATTCAAAAGTCTCTTTGATATTGGAGTACCCTCTGCAATGTAGTAGCATGTGCTGTTCATTTTCAATGTCATCACTTTTGCAGATTTCACAAAACTTTGACCCCTGGGCACTTTAAAATATCTTCCTCTTTCAATGGCAAGGTTATGAGCACTTAATAACATTTACATAATGAGGATCGATCTGATCTATTTCTTAAAGCATCAACATACGCTGCACGTTATGACTAATCGTGTATAACATAAAATACATGTATGTGCTAACATACACGACAGTGAAGGCTCTCTTCAACTTGTGTGCGCTAGTCCCTATCTTGACTGTTCCCAGAAAAGAAGGCCTTCATAAACTAAGTTCTGGAAAAAAAACATCGTGATTCGTCATTTAAACGCATTCATGAAGTAAACAGACCTAGTTTTTGGTTCATTATTAAAGTATTCAAACTCGGGTTTTGTGTCATGCTTATTTTAAATCTCAAGGGGATTTCTCCAGATTTCTACCATCGTAGTAATGATTTTACGAGAATCCAAGTCCTTGCATATAAACATTTTTTTAGATATGACATTTTGGCCAACGACCTTTATATATATAAAGTAACAGAATAATAAATAAATCTGCGATACAAATACAATATTGTTATTTAAAAATATCTGAAATAGATTACTCCGTATAATAAAATTTAATAAAATGAAATAACTTTTTTTAAAAATACGTTTATTGAAAAGTGTCTAGTGACTCATATGTCAATTGTATGGCTTGTAGTAAGCTCACTATGTACAAGTATTACTATCAAATGTGAAATGTAAACTGTTGCATTAATCTTATTGTATATACATGTGCAACTTGTAATAATTAAATATTTATTATTTATTGGGGTTTTACGCCGCTTTCAACAATATTTCAGTTATATCACGGCGACAGTTCACTTAATCATGATCCCTGGGTAAACAAACCAGTACTAGGCTAATAATAAAATATAAAACTACTACTTATACAGGGACCGATAAAAGACATCGAGTTATCGAAGTGTTCTAGTTATCGCTTGTCTTAGCCTAAATTCAGTTATGTACTCTCTGCTTCCGAATTCGCCGAGCCCATGTAGCTCAGTCGGTAGCGACGCGAGCTGTCAATATAGGGGTTGTGAGTTAGAACCCAGCTCTGCCAATATTCTTTCCGCCGTTTGACAAAAATTACTGTGACAAGCTTCATTTGTCTTCCATTATTGGGCTAACTGTCTATGTGGAAAAGCAACCAGTTGCTTGGAAAGAATGATGTGTGGAGAACTGGTGAGGGAAAGCTATGAAACACATGAGTAGGTGATCTGGCCGTCGTAATATGAAATATGACAGAACAATTGTTGAAACGGCGTTAAACCCCAATCAATCAATCAATGCTTACGAATTCAGGTGTGTAATTTCTGCTTCAAAATTCGATAAAACTTTTGAACATATGAGCCGTCCCGCGAGAAAACCAACACAATGGCCTCTGCGTAATGTATCGACCCAGATCAGCCTGCGCAGTCTAATCCGGGCCGACACATTCCGTCTCAGGTGGATAGAGGCATAGAGTAATATTCCTGAAACAGAAAATCCACATGAAGCGAAAAGTGTCTGTTCGGGTTCGCCTGTGCGGCATGCTTTGGCTGATCCGGGTCGATACTTTACGCAGAGACCATAATGTTGGTTGTCTCGCAGGACGGTTCATATTCATTGTGAAAGTAAGTCAACGATGAACTACCCTAGCACACAATCAGCACAGCAGCAGTTATTATTGCTCGTATGAAAGATACATTAATTTGTTTTTATATGGGGTTTTACGCCGTTTACAACAATAGCTCAGTTATATCACGGCGATAGTTCACTTATTCATGAACCCTGGGTAAACAAACCAGTACTAGGCTAGGAAATGTGCCTTGCCCAAGGGTTGTCAACCATGATCGTCGTGCCGCGACTGGAGATCGAGTCCGGGACGAACGGTTTCAAATCATCGACGCTTACCAGTCGACCAAGGCGGATTCCTACAGCTTGGTTTAAGAATATGATCCGAATTACCCCATGCTCGAAATAAAGCATATCTGGTGTATTGTTTTATTTTTTATCTCATGTGCTGACATCTGTATCATTTATCTATTTCCATCGAGGGAACTTCTTTTGACACTTCCAAAGCAGAACACAAGAGGCCAGCTGTGTGCAATACAACCCAAATGTTAATGCAGACGTATTTTCAGGCATCTTTTGCAGACGACCTTCAAAAACAATTAGGCAAAGGATAAATTATTCCCACTGAGCATTTTCTCAATCTGCAATAACGGGACCAACTCTCTTCAATACGTTTATTTTATTTTTTATTTAGATTTTCCATATAGTACCTGGATAACTTACCTTGGTAACCTCTTCAACGATATTGTTCAATCATTGTGTTTAAAGTAGTTTGAGTGTCTGTCTTCACATGATTGAAAACTAATTCTATTTGTATTTCATGCCATAATTTGTCATTGAAATTTGCTTGTTGTTAAATGTAATGTTTGTGTGTGTTATAATATTATTGAAGGTCATATGAAAATAAGATATGTATGCCATTGTTAGATGTTACCTTCAAAAAATAAAGATATTATTATTAGTAGTAGTAGTAGTAGTATTGTTCACTCCCTTTATCGATACGTTTATGTTATAAACATTTCGAAGAGCATTAACCCTTTCTCACATACAACAATCCTGCAGCAGGCGACTTTAAAAAGTTCGAACATTTCTATCAAAATGAAGGGATGGCTATTGGATATAGTGGAGCATTGTGATCAATTTCTTCTTTTGCCATACTGTTTACAAAAGTCGTCTGCTGAAGAGGCATACGGTAGCATGTGTATGTTGGAAAGGGTCAATAAGAATATGGCAACAATGTTCTAATTAATACAAGTATAAAACAGCAATACAGTCAGCCCTTTTCTACATTAATACAAAAATTGAACAGCAATACAGTCAGCCCTTTTCTACATTAATACAAGAATTGAACAGCAATACAGTCAGCCCTTTTCTACATTAATACAAGTATCGAACAGCAATAAAGTCAGCCCTTTTCTATATTAATACAAGTATTGAACAGCAATACAGTCAGCCCTTTTCTACATTAATATAATAATTGAACAGCAATACAATCAGCCCTTTTCTACATTAATACAAGAATTGAACAGCAATACAGTCAGCCCTTTTCTGCATTAATACAAGTATCGAACAGCAATACAGACAGCCATTTTCTTCATTAATACAAGTATTGAACAGCAATACAGTCAGCCCTTTTCTACTTTAATCCAAGTATCGAACAGCAATACAGTCAGCCCTTTTCTTCATTAATACAAGTAGCGAACAGCAATACAGACAGCCATTTTCTTCATTAATACAAGTATTGAACAGCAATACAGTCAGCCCTTTTCTTCATTAATACAAATATTGAACAGCAATACAGACAGCCATTTTCTACATTAATACAAGTATTGAACAGCAATACAGTCAGCCCTTTTCTTCATTAATACAAGTAGCGAACAGCAATACAGACAGCCAGTTTCTTCATTAATACAAGTATTGAACAGCAATACAGTCAGCCCTTTTCTACTTTAATACAAGTATCGAACAGCAATACAGTCAGCTCTTTTCTACATTAATACAAGTATAGAACAATAATACAGTCAGCCCTTTTCTACTTTAATACAAGTATCGAACAACAATACAGTTAGCCCTTTTCTACTTTAATACAAGTATTGAACAGCAATACAGTTAGCCATTTTCTACACTGTCTTCAAAAGTTGTAGACAGCAGATGCGTTAAAATGTGCATTTTTATAGGAAAAGGCCTATAAATACATCAATCTCGAGCAGAACCTCAACCAGAAGCGTTTTTAAAAGCAATCAATCAATTAACTGGACTTTTATCTAGGTAGTTTCATTCCAATTACGATACAAGCCTTATCAACCATTATTTGGATCAGATGTTTCAAATATATCCTCGAAGTTAAATATACAATAGACGACTTCGAAGACACATTGGCAATAAAAGGGAAAATATTTATAAATGTTTAAAACATTGTTCAACTCGACCGTTTTGATTGCTGCGCTTTATATTCTTGATAAATATGATATCACTTGCTCGCTTTTCATAATTAGAACTTAAGTATATATGAATTACGAAGCTGACAATACATACAATCAATTGAACATAAATACAGTTATCACTCGTACACGTCGATAACTCGAGCTATGTGTGGATCCATTCCAAGTTTGAATTGTCTGTCCACTGTAGAAGAATTTAATTAGTGATAAATGTACTATTAACCCTTTCCCTCATATAGACGCTTTCTGACGCCTCTGCAGCAGACGGCTTTTTGAAAACATAGTGACAAAAGAAGAAATTGCACAAAACGTGCAATTTCTCCTTTTGCCACAATGTTTTCCACTTTTTGTCATAGGTTATCCGTTCAATTATGGAGATTTTCTATGTTTTGACAAAAATACGTTCAAAGTCGTCTGCTGCAGAATTGCCGTATGAGGGAAAGGGTTAATTAAAGGACGGCTTTTTGAAAACATAGTAACAAACGAAGAAATTGCACAGAACGTGCAATTTCTCCTTTTGCCACTATGTTTTCCACTTTTAGTCATAGGTTATCCATGTGACAAAATACGTTCAAAGTCGTCTGCTGCAGAATTGCCGTATGAGGGAAAGGGTTAACCTTTCTTTTGTTCACATGTATACGATCTCGAACGGATCTTTAGCAGATGACTTTTTCAAATAATGTGACAAAGGAGCAAGTTCTCCTTTCGCCTTCATGTTTTTAACTTTTCAATAATCATGCCTTCACTTTTAGAGGTTTACCATATTTTCGCCTAGATGTTTTCAAAGTCGTATGCTGTAGATGTGTGGTATATGGGGTAAGGGTTTACATTAAAACAGGTGGGCCGTTTTCAGTTATCTTGTTTCGAATTATTCCAATTAGTTGATTGGAGTTTAACGCCGATTCCAATCGTTTTCTAGTCAAATCACGGCGGCCAATTCGAATACTCATGTGTATCACATCATTTCTCCGTACAACAATCTGTCTAGGCAACTGGTTGCTGTTCAACAGACTGTTAGCCCAACGGTGGAAGACGCATGCCGATTGTCGCATTGATTTTCGTCAAACGTCGTTTTGATTTTTGACCCAGCTGGAGTTCGATGAACTCATAACCCTTCGATTGTCAGCCCGCGTCGCTGCCGACTGAGCTATCCGGGCTCGGTTGGAGTTAGGTAAAAAAGAACCGTATAATTATGCAGGTCATCAATAAGTCGAATTTACAAATAATTAAAGGAAACAGGAGATGACACTGTAATTATGTTACAAGCGGTTGAGTCGAGATATCGGAGTCGGTAACAACGTGTAGAAGTAAGGCGTCAACTATCTTTTTTCTTCGATTGTTGGGTATTTTCAACAGTTTATTAGCACGTCATTTTTCGAAGAAAAAAGGTCAGGGCATTGTGATATCCTTGGCGTCGTCGACGGCACATAACTGTAACCTTACCTCATAACACAACCGTTCAACATAATCAAACGAAACGTGGTACACATGTTCATAGGAACACTACGCATGCCTATACCAATTCACATAACTCTGGCTTTAATAATTATTCAGTAATGCCCCTTATTCGACTTAGATTGATTGGGGTTTAACGCCGTTTTTAACAATTTCTCAGTTATATCACGGCGGCCAGTTCACCTACTCATGCATGTCCTGGTTTTCTCACACCAGTACTCCACTCAACAATCTTCCCAAGCAACTGGCTGCTTTTCCACATAGGCTTAGCCCATTGGTGGAAGACGAATGACGCACGTCGCATTGACTTTTGTCAATCGTCGGAAAGAAAGTTGGCCGAACCGGGATTCGAACTCACAACCCCTGGATTGACAGCCCGAGTCGCTACCGACTGAGCTACCGGGGCTCGGCTTATTCGACTTAGAAAAAAGAAGACGAGCGTTGGCCTTCGCTTGTAGCGGTCTTGTTTATTTGACATTTGTTTGCGTTTAGTCAGTCAGCATGGGCTTACACTAGGCACCAGCCTTGGGTTATCGTTATAATATAACCCTTTTCAATATGCAGACGCATGTTTATGCCTCTTCAGTAGACGACTTTTGAAAACATGTCAAAAGAAGAAATAGCTCATATTGCTCGTGACTTTCCCTTTCCATTCCTGCGAAATATTGCAACTGTTACAGATCCTAACGAAAATCAGATGTTTATTTATTGGGCTAACCATTCCAACAAGGAAATCTTAAAACGGACTTGTCTATTTACATTTGGAAGGGTCGAAAACTAACTCTAGGAATAACACAATACAAATGTTACGTTGAACAGCCATGACAGATGGAGCGGATGTGCCCGCTGATCTGGCCTTGTACTGTTGCCACAGGCTTCACGAAATTAGTTTGAGAGTCAAGACCTAAACGCCCTCTAGTGTTAATCCTATATATTGAACAAGGGAAATAACGTTGTCGAATATATTTCAATGTGTCATTTAGAGTTATTCCTACTCCTAATAAACATCCCGTTAGTGCTGGTAATTCTATTGAAAGCTGCGTGAAACGCCATTCAAACAAACACATCGATTTCGTATATACAAAACGTTGAAGTTTTATCTTTATTTAAAAATATCCATTTAAAATGTATGTACATGGTTTCTGACTCAAATTTAAATATGAAATTAAAGATTGTTTCAATAAAAAAAAAAAAATTGAGACTTTTAAATTAAAGAAAATGTTGATTATCATTTGCAATCAATGACGCTAACAAAATGTCACAATTTTGTTTATATCAATCCTATTATTCATGAAATCACAGCAACGATAGCAAACAAAATAGATCTATGTTAGAACACATTTCCTTGCAGTATAATCGTGGACTACAGTGTTCACTTTCCTTTCAATATATTCAGCAGATATTTTAAGAATTCAAAGACCAGGTTGTACGTATGTTGTTGTTTTTTCCATTTTAAGGAGCTTTTCATTGCCCTGAAAAGCATTCGAAAGTCAAGAATGTTTTGTTAGAAAAGGAGAATTTGCTTTTTTAACCCTTTCGAACATGCAGACGCTTTCTGACACCACTGTATCAGACGACTTTTAAAAAACATTGTGGCAAAAGAAGAAATCATCAGAGTGTGCGAGATTGACAGAATCATTCAATATTAACAAAGAAAGGTCTGCAACTCTTCACTGTCATGATCAAAACTAAATTAGATCTCTGCTAACTGTCTATCTGATATTCCTAGTATAATATAGATATAAGCTATGCTCTGTGACAACAAAATTAAACCCTTTCCCACAAATAGATACGTTCTAACGTCTCTGCAGCTGACTACTTTTGAAAACATTCTGACAAAAGGAGAAATTGCTGAAAATGAGCAATTTCTCCTTTTGCCATAACGTTTTATTTTTTTTTTCAATAATTATACCTTAATTTTTTAGAATCTTAACACATTTTAGCCCAATTGTTCTTTAAAGACATCTGTGGAAGACAGTGGTGCAGTAGTAGAGTATCGGCCTCTCTTAAAAAAGGGCCAAGGTTTGAATCCTGTGATGAGCTGGTTCTTCCTTTGGGATTCTTCCACGCAAATGACGTGAGTACTGGTTATTTCTCTATGGAGCAGACATCGATTTATATAAGCTTTTGCAATCAATGTAAAATAAATAAGTTGTCGTATGTGGAAAAAGGTTAAGGTATGCGCATCAAGGAAATTTAGTTTATTAATTGTTTGGTGTTTTACGGTGCTTTTAACTTTTTGAGTTATATCCCTGCATTTCCTGGGTTAAGTTACCAGTTCTACTGATCCATTCATCCTTACACCAGCCAGTCAGTCGTAATGCTAACCCCGCAACCCTGAGTGCCAAGGAGGGCAGCCATTACTACTATCTTAAAGTCCTCGGTATGTTCCATCTAGTGATCGAACCCGCGACCTCCCACACTTTTAAAATACAGTATTCCCTTGGATCCTTAGGAGCAGATGCCAAGGAAGATCTTAATCATAATCAAATATTAAGGCCGAGTTTGATTTTCAAGGAGCACCACTCATAAAGAGTTACAAAACAATGATTCAAAAAGAAAAAAAGATTATAATAAAGGTGTCAAAAGTCATCTGAATAAAGAAAGGGTTTATCTCATAATTACTGAAAGCATAAATGAACAAGAGCGCCGTGGAGGGACGCCAACGCTTGTCTGCTTTTCGAAAAAGGGGCATTACTGAGTAAAGACTAATGTCAGAGTTATGTGAATTGGTATTTACATGCGTATTGTCTTGAATAACATGTGTACCAATTTGTATTTGTAAATGTTGAACATTTTGTTTAGTTATGGGCAAGGTTAAAGTTTTTTAATTAATTTCTAAGTCCAAAAAGGGGCATAACTGAATAATTATTAAAGCCTCGAGTAAGATGACTTGGTATATACATGCATATTGTCCCTAGGAAGATTTGTATCAAGTTTCATTTGAAAATGTGGATTTTTTTTTAAGGTTAAAGTTTTGGAACGACACAGCCGTAGCCAAGGCGACGCAAAGGGTATCACAATAACTCAACTTTTCTTCTTCGATAAACAGACGAGCATAAAAGAAAGAAAATGAACAACAGAGAAACACATTTTTTCAAGTTTGTGTTATTAAAGCTTTTAAAATTTTCACATCGTCAACAGGGCGGTCATGCTGGTCAGTCTCTACCTGACCCATCCTTTGGATTACAGACATCCCACTAGCAACTCGTCCAAATATAGTGTGTTTACTGTCCAACCATTGTGTCGGGGCGAGTGTGATAAAAAATTGACTACCATTGGAATTTGGTCCACTGTTAGCCATGGAAAAGATGCCAGCTCCTAAAAAATAAAGTTTTGAGATGATAGATGGAGGCAAATTCACAAAATGTTATCTTGATTTATTATCAAAAAGCAAATTATAATTATCCAGTACTTTTAACCCTTTCCCTCATACGACAATTCTGCAGCAGACGACTTTGAACATATTTTGTCAAAACATAGAAAATCTCCATAATTGAATGGATAACCTATGACAACAAGAGTTGTCGGAGGACAATATAGCTCGCCTATCAGGGATATCGTCTATCAGGGCCTACTTCAGAACAGTTATAGCATGGGTTTTAAGTCCAAAATCCAAAAGTGGAATAATTTAAATTGAATTTACAAAAGAAAGACAAGAATTACGCGTAATTAAATGTCTCACTGTGTCCCCTGCTTTGACTATCAAGGCAAGTGTAAAAGACAAAAAGTAAACAAAACTCTAACATTGAGCTAAACACAATTATTTTTAAACAAGAAATAATAAAAAAAAAAAAAAAAAAATACAAGAAATTTAAAAAAAAAATTGAGCTGAACACAAAGTTCCAAAATTCAAGAAAAAAAAAACAAAAAAAAAAAATAATGCTCAAAGTTCAAAAATACAAGAAAATTAAAAAAAAAAATGAAATTAATCCAACAAAATATGAAGAAGCTATGCCCAATTTTCAAAATCCAGCAAAAAAAAAATGTTTTACCCCAAAAAATATGAAAGCCCTAGAACCAGTACTTATTGAGAAAAAAAAAAATCGAAACTTTAGCGTTGAGCTAAACGCAAAATTGAAAAATACAAGAAAAGAAAAAGAAAAAAATCCAAATGTTTGAAAAAAATCCATTCCAGAGTTATGGGACTTGACATACAAGGTCCCCTAATGACCCTGAATAAGTGTGTGAAGTTTGAAAGCAACAGCATACACAGTGTCTGAGAAAAGGCCTTGCACGCAAAGGTTTGACCAAATTTCTAAGTCCAAAAAGGGGCACAATTCAGTCAAAATCCATTCCAGAGTTATGGGACTTGACATACAAGGTCCCCTAATGATCCTGAATAAGTGTGTGAAGTTTCAAAGCAACAGCATACACAGTGTCTGAGAAAAGGCCTTGCACGCAAAGGTTTGACCAAATTTCTAAGTCGAAAAAGGGGCACAATTCAGTCAAAATCAATTCCAGAGTTATGGGACTTAACATACAAGGTCCCATAATGACCCTGAATAAGTGTGTGAAGTTTCAAATCAACAGCATACACAGTGTCTGAGAAAAGGCCTTGCATGCAAAGGTTTGACCAAATTTCTAAGTCCAAAAAGGGGCACAATTCAGTCAAAATCCATTCCAGAGTTATGGGACTTGACATACAAGGTCCCCTAATGATCCTGAATAAGTGTGTGAAGTTTCAAAGCAACAGCATACACAGTGTCTGAGAAAAGGCCTTGCACGCAAAGGTTTGACCAAATTTCTAAGTCCAAAAAGGGGCACAATTCAGTCAAAATCCATTCCAGAGTTATGGGACTTGACATACAAGGTCCCCTAATGACCCTGAATAAGTGTGTGAAGTTTGAAAGCAACAGCTTACACAGTGTCTGAGAAAAGGCCTTGCATGCAAAGGTTTGACCAAATTTCTAAGTCCAAAAAGGGGCACAATTCAGTCAAAATCCATTCCAGAGTTATGGGACTTGACATACAAGGTCCCCTAATGATCCTGAATAAGTGTGTGAAGTTTCAAAGCAACAGCATACACAGTGTCTGAGAAAAGGCCTTGCACGCAAAGGTTTGACCAAGCTGGCAACGCGGACGCCAACGCCAACGCCGGGGTGATAACATAAGCTCCCCTATTTCTTCGAATAGGCGAGCTAAAAAGTGGAAAACATTGTGGCAAAAGGAGAAATTGCACGTTTTGTGCAATTTGTACTTTTGTCACTATATTTTCAAAAAGCTGTCTGCTGCAGAGGTGTCAGAAAGCGTCTATATGAGGGAAAGGGTTAACCCTGCCTTTATATCTGCAGCAAAAATTTGGAAAATCTCTTTTATTGAAAGATATACTCATTGAATCGAGTTAAAAGCATTGTGGCAAAGGCAGTAACTTATTATCATAAAGATTGCTCGCCAAATCTCTGTATGAATTATCAGGCAAATCTACGTAAAAACCAAAGTTCTACAGTGATGACATGGTTTCATACACACAATAGGCTATTTCTAGCATCTGTAACCTTAACATTTGACCAAGATCAGTTAAGTACAGTGAAATATGAAATTGTTGACACTAAACTTCTTAGTGACCAACGCCAACACTTTAAAGTGCTATGAAATTGTTTCATACACATTGTAAGCTTTTCATAAAAAATGTGACCTTGACCTTTGACCCAGGTCTTTGAAACACATATTCATCCAAGCTCCACTGACATTGATCCATTGATTCTATGATTTTTGAAGGAAATCCAACCAGAATTTGGTATAACTGGAAAGGACATGTCACAAGGAATACACTTGCCTTGCCCTTATATGAAAGCCCCCATCTCTGACAGTCTGACTGCTCTAAACCTATGGCCGACATTTATTTTATTGCCACAGAACAGACAAAGAGGAATTTTATAAAAAGCTAATTGTCCAGGGACATAGAAACTGTATCTATGAATCCAACAGTTAACCCTTTCCCACATATAGATGCATATTAACACTTCTGCAAAATACTTTTAAAAACAGTCAGGCTAAAGGAGAAATTGCTCTCGTTTTGCCACATTGTTTTAAACTCGATCCAATGATCATACTTTCATTTATCGAGCTTTTCCATATTATGCGGTAATGTTCAGAATTTTATCTGCTGCAGATTTGTTGTATGTGGTAAAGGGTTGACCCATAATTTGGCCCATTTCTTACCTGTATGTTTCAATTCATGGTGAATCTCATCATCAAACTCTTTCCCATAAATACTGGCCCCTCCTCTACCTTTATGAATAAAAAATATATCTTGTTCACTACGAGCTACAGCATACAGGTGTAGACAGTGACAGTCCTAACAGTACTCTTATAGACGCTTTCTGACGCCTCTGCAGCAGACAGCTTTTTGAAAACATAGTGACAAAAGAAGAAATTGCACAAACGTGCAATTTCTCCTTTTGCCACAATGTTTTCCACTTTTTGTCATAGGTTATCCATTATATGATGGAGACTTTAGAACTATGTTTTGACAAAATGTCGTCTGCTGCAGAATTGTCGCATGAAGGAAAGGGTTAACCCTTTCCCATTTATAAACATTTTTTCATCCCTATGTAACAGGCTTTTTAAAAACATTGTGAGGAAAAGAAAAAGTGACCATATTAGTCGATTTCTCTGGCTAATATCACTCACAGATAAGATTGACTGATATCACTCACAGATATGATTAAATTCAATGTGCGTTTCTGCTATATCACTTTAAATGTCTTACGTTACAAGTCTGTGAGCGTTCAAAGGCACACATGTATCGCCTGTCAATATATCAGTGTATGTGTGACAAAAAGACGGACGACTGGGAAGTGATCCTATACATGTGTCTCCCTGCAAAGGCAGGCCACAAATGAAATGAATATTCTAGTCATTTGGGTAGAATATCCAGAGTTTTCACAAAAACCTCACCCAATAACTGACTCCGTTTTAGGCTTGGAACTTGAATGCATGAAATTATACTCATTGTATGTGTTTTTGTCTTTTCATGAACATGTCTGACCATGTGCAGGAATACATACATACATTTTCTGTACATGTATTGATGTATATATATGGGCTTTCTCAATCAACTCTACATAATGAATGATGTTTGTGTAAATACGTTTATTGTTCCATATTTGTAACTTTTGTTCAATGTTTGTATCTACTTTGTAATGTTCTATGAATTTGTACCATCTTCTATGATTGTAAGAAATAAAGATATAATAATTACATAGGCTTTTGAAATTTCAGTATTTACCTGTTCCTGTAGGATCACCTCCTTGTATCATAAAATCTTTAATAATTCGATGAAATTTGATACCATTGTAATAACCTCTCCGGGACAGCTCTGCAAAATTTCTACAGGTGTTGCTTGCATGCTTCCAGTATAGCTCTATAACTATGTTACCCATTCTGAAACAATTAAGGCTGGTATACAAATATGACAACAATGATTAAAAGCAACATGATATATAAATAATGTTTAATCCTATCAGTGTTCGAAATTAATTTTTGTTGGCTAGTACTACTACTAGTAGCAAGTACTTACTTCCTGCTTTGAAAGTAATTTCATCTACTAAAATGGTTGATGGAGTTCTTATTGTCTAGTGTAATGCTATGTGTAAATGAATCACCTTGACAATTTGTTTGTTTGAACAAATTGATAAACTATTTTGTAATTAAACATGATTACGCACAGATAGAAACAGAAACATCGAGCGAAAACGAAACTGGACCATTTTTGGTCAGGTAGCAAGTTCCCATTTTAAGTAGCAAATTTGCTACTTGCTACTGTTAATTTCGAACCGTGAATCCTATACATGAAACACACCTAACTAAGAAGTATTTTCTTTGCTCCAAAACATCTCTTTTAATTGTATTGCTCATTTAAACCCTACATTGTGGTACTCAAAGAAATCATCACAGTGTCCTTTTGAGTTCCCACAACATAGGGTTTGTCAGTCATATAAGGATTATAGAACATGATCCTTATTTGAGGTTCCGAATCCGATACAGCTGTATATACCTCTGCTTGGTTGAAGCTTGATTGATCGAGTTTTATTTTAAACAGAATATAACAGTTCACCACTTATATATAAGCAGCAAATTCACCACTTATAGATTGTTCCAGACCATTCAATTATTTAGTGACTGAGTCATTGAAACTGCATGTCCTTCCTCAATATAATGTTAAATTTTTTTTATAAAGCTGTTAATCGGCACACCATTGAAAACTTTGTTTTTTGGATTTATCGCACCAGTATTCCGTAATACATATTTCCCAGGCTACTCTCCCACATGAAATATGTTTAGCACATCTGAGGAAGACAAATCACGCTAGTCCCATTGACTTAGTTAAGTTAAACAACGCTGGAAATAATCAAGATCGAATCAATTTGGGTACGAATAGACATTGCATTGTTATTTTTCGTTGAAATGAACGTTATAAGTAAATGGCTAGCGATTTGAACATACGAAGTTTCGAATGTTATGTTCGAAGGCATCCATGACTTTGGTGGGATTCCTGAGTTTGTTGAAACTGCCATTTGTTCTTTATTTAAAAATAAAAACGTTTCTTGAATTTATTTCTGGTACTCTAGAGTGCTCTCCCTTGACCGGCAACTATTCGCCCTAACAATATTTGCTTTATATTATATTTCGCAAATCAAATGTTCGATCCCGTCTGTACATAGTGTAACACAATAAGTGTTGTAGGTCTTTTTAACGGGTTAAATTTAAGCGAATAGCTACGATACGACCAGAATGTTCCGAGTCTGGAAATTAAGGGTCTTAATCTGTTCCCACATACAGGCGCTTTCTGACGACCAAGCAGAAAACGACTTTTTGAAACATTGTGGCAATGGGAGAAATTGCTCATAAAGGGCATTTTTACTTATGCCAGAATGTTTATTTTCCCTATGTTTGTCAAGATGTTATTTCGTATGTGGGAAAGGTTTTGATGTTTCTCCGGTTTTGGTATCATTTAAAGATACTGAAGTGAAAGCTAGCAGCGGATGAGAGGCACAAACATGCATTTACCGTTAACCTGGTTGGAGTAGACTTCTAGCTTTTGTCAAAAGATGCATTTTGTATGATGAGCCGTTCAACGAGAAAACAAATATTCTGGACGCTGCGTAAAGTACCAACCTGGATCAGCCTTGGCATGCGCGTAGACTAACCCGGACAGACACTTTTCGCCTCCTGTGGATTTTCTGTTTCAGGAATTAAAAACTCTAAACCTCCTGAGACGAAATGCGTCCGACCAGATTAGACTGCGCAGGCTGATCTGGGTCGATACATTACGCAGAGTCCTTAATGTTGGTTTTCTCGTGGAACAGCTCATATGTAGAGGAACGAAGACCATAGCGAGCCTCCGCATCTGTATCCGCACAGATAATTAGAGTCTTCGTTGTAGGCAGGTGAATTAAGACCCTTATAAGAATACTTTGGCGCGGTTCAGCCGTTTGGTTTTGATCTGGTTGTTGGGACTTGGAGCAGGGACGAAGATTACCTACTTTCCCGCGTGGAGGTACAACAAGAAAGGCCACACTTGTAGAATGTTGTCAGAAGCAATGTTACAACGATGAAGACTATTGTAAGATATTAGGTGTGCAAGGCCTCATCCGAGTTTTCACTTGACGCTGGGGTTTTTTATGCAATAATAACCATTTTCGTCAGTTTTCCCAAGGAAACAAAACTTTTTTCTGGTTTTGCTAATTTTAAAATGTTTGGGAAAGATCGTTTTGGAATATCCGTGGACTAGCTCAGCCTGGATTTAGAAACAGATATAAGATATATATAAAAATAAATAAACAAATAATTTCGTTGACGCAATAAACCTTTATTGGGCAATATTTGTGTTGACATTAAGGAATTTCCAACAGAAACCCCATTTCATTTCTTCTATATTATATTTGCTCTGCGAAAACCAGTCTTAGGTTGTTTGCGAACAGTGTAATTATAGATCAGTCAGCTCATCCGCACAGTCTGATCTGGTTTTGCACTGTTCACAAACAAATGTCAAAATAAGCTTAAATCTAACTTCTGTAAAGCAGTATCGATTTGGAACTTTTAACATTGAGAGGCATAGACAGGTTTTTCTATTATATTAAGGTAGGTTTTCACAACGCTCAAAGTAGTATTTAATAGACTCGTAATACAAGTTACAT